>JAVTVY010017935.1:0-71641 GCA_036873755.1 Hanleya hanleyi
TTTTGTGATTTCCTTAATAAAATATATCATACATATATTTTGTGTTAATGTTGTTATTGTGTACCTCGAACAAGAGCCATTACTGGGTGGTACGAACACCACTAATTCTCACTAAAAAGGTGCAAATTAACACCTTTTGAAGGTGTAATTCTCACGAAATGGGTGTGTTTTAACACCCCTGGAAGATGGAATCATCTCCAGAAGGTGTATTTTAGCACCTCTATAAGGTTTAAATGCGGCCAAAAGGTGTAAATAAACACCCAAGAGGGTGTAATCTCAGTCAAAAGGTGTAATTCTTAATAATAAGGTGTGATTTAACACCCCTTGAAGATGGAATGATCACCAGAAGGTGTATTTTAGCACCCCTAGATGATTCAAATTTGCCTAAAAGGTGTGAATGAACACCCAAAGAAGGTGTAATTGTGTTGAAAAGGTGTAAATTAACACCACTGAAAGGTTTAGTGTGGTCAAAAGGTGTAAACAAACACCCCTGGGTTCCCCCAAAATATGCTTATAAATTTGTCTGGAAGGTGCAAATTTTATTCAGAAGGTGTGAATGAACACCCATGGAAGGTGTAATGTGAGCAAAAAAGATGTAACTTAACACCTTTTCGCGAAGGTGTAAATTTACACCTTTCGGAGAGGGTGTTAATTCACACCCAAAAGGGTGTTAGCCCTGGGACAAGCCATTTACACCCCGTAGAGGTGTAATTTACACCTTCTGGGCTAAGTGTGTAGACCTGCAGAGGGCAGCAGGGATACAGACAACATGGCAGCCTCCATCACACAGGATGTGCAGTAAGTCACTTGCTTTGCCGTCCCATGATTATACATAACATACATACAATCAGAGATATTTCTCGTCTTCTCATATCAGGGAACGCAAAGAACTCAGTAAAACAATAAAAGTTGATAGGCGTGCAAATTTAGGCAGATAATAAAATGTACACTTTTGTAAACATTAGGTACTTGGGATAAATTTGACAATGTCCACATTCGTGTACACCAGACATTTTGGATAAAATATTAACGTAGCAGTAATTGATGAAAGATTTAAAAGAACGTACCTGTACCCTCACTCACTACATATACATACATGTATGTACATAAGAACCTAACTGTACCCTCACTCACTACATATACATATATGTATGTACATAAGAACCTAACTGTACCCTCACTCACTACATATACATATATGTTTGTACATAAGAACCTACCTGTACCCTCACTCACTACATATACATACATGTTTGTACATAAGAACCTATCTGTACCCTCACTCACTACATATACATACATATATGTACATACGAACCTACCTGTACCCTCAGTCACTACATATACATACATGTATGTCTATAAGAACCTACCTGTACCCTCAGTCACTACATATACATACATATATGTACATAAGAACCTACCTGTACACTCAGTCACTACATATACATACATGTATGTCTATAAGAACCTACCTGTACCCCCAGTCACTACATATACATACATATATGTACATAAGAACCTACCTGTACCCTCAGTCACTACATATACATACATATATGTACATAAGAACCTACCTGTACCCTCAGTCACTACATATACATACATGTATGTCTATAAGAACCTAACTGTACCCTCACTCACTACATATACATACATGTATGTACATAAGAACCTAACTGTACCCTCACTCACTACATATACATACATGTATGTACATAAGAACCTATCTATACCCTCACTCACTACATAAGCTTATACATACATATATGTACATAAGAACCTACCAGTACCCTCAGTCACTACATATACATACATGTATGTCTATACCCAGCTAACATAGAAACATTGGGCCAATCCTGGTTCAATAACTACCTCATAATTGGCCCGTTTACTGCAACCGATTCTGAGCCAGCACCGGCGTGCTCATTGGCGCTGAACTGGGCCAATACAGTGTGCCTGAAATGGCCCGGAACTGAACCGAAACGGGCCAGATAAGAACCAGTTCTGGCACAACTAAATAGGGCCATTACGTGATATCAGAATTGGTCCGGTATCGCACCGAATATGGCCCGTTTTAGAGCCGATGATGGCGCGGATATGTAGGTCATTACTGGGCCAGCATCCAACCGATGGTGGTCCAGTACAGTACCGGTACTGGCTCCAATATTGACGATATTGGGCCAGTGTTGGATAAGTACGGTAGGGTTCCGGTGAATGATGCGGGTAGGGCATAAACCAAGTTCGGGCATTTTGATGACCTCTCCAGGAAAAGAGATCATCAGAGAACCCCGTACGTCGTTCACGTTAATCACGAAACAGGAGTAGTTACCGTAACATACGAGAAACTCCATCAGGTGTTATGTTAGTAAAGCCAAAATTAAATTTGTTTAATTCTGCACAAATATCTGTACGCTGATAAACAGCTTGTATCACTGACGTAGAGTATAGGGACGTCAGTGATACAAGCTGAACAGTATGAGCGTAAAATATCTGTGTTTCGTACAGATAAAACACTGCAGTTTGCTTTGGTTATCTCTCAGAATCAAAGTGACGTAAAACAGCGTCGACTGATGTTTGAAATTGGGCCTTATTCTGTAAGTTTTTACTGTTTCGTATACATTTTAGCATGGATGTTTTAGTATATCTAATACAGGCCCGTAGCCAGGGGAGGTTATTTTGGGTTCGGGACCCCCCTCCCCCCCGTTCGGAAATATTATATATTTTTCTGATATAAATGCCCTTTTCAAACTGAAGCGAACCCCCTTTTTCCCATACAGCGAACCCCCTGATGTGCCCTTTTGGAGTGAAGGCGAACCACCCCTCAGTAAATCTTGGCTACGGCCCTGTAATATATGACACCTTGAACCAAGCGAATCTATTTTCAAAATCACCACATCTGTCATGATATTATACAGTGAAATATTATTTGGTTCAAGGTGTCATATTTTAGATATATTAAAAAAATTTATGCTAAAATGTATATGAAAAAACCCCCGCTGTCAATGCTGTTTTATGTCACTTTTTACGAACCCTTTTCACTATGAGTGTTAACAATATCGAACTTGGATATTCTCCCTCTAGGAATGTGCAGAATTAGAGATTAATTGTTTAGCTCTACTAACGTAACACATAAGGACGTTTCTCGTATGTTACCACATCTAGTCGGCAACCAACACTGATCACTAGGCATAAACATATACCTGCGATAAATGACTTTGCATTGCAATCAGGACCAATATTATTAAAGAAAATCATGAATATTACTGGTATTTCGCCTCTATGTATTCGTTGTTGTGTATTACACAATCGAAGAGGGCTAAACGGTCAATTACTTGGCATGTATCTGTTTTACTTGACCGTATCCACGGGTTTCCAAAAAAGTAAAATTTCAAGCCAAGTTCTTTAGAACAATTTATTACACAAGCAACTTCAAGCTGGTGTTTTTCATGGAAAATTGAACGCGAAACATTCAGTTAAACGTGGAGAAAGTCACAGTCACTCTACCACCTCATTGATATCGGACATGTCTGATTGGTCTTCTTCATTTTGTGCCTCTTCTTCTCTCCGCCTTTTTTCCATTGCTCTCCTTTTTCTGCCTCCGTTTCTGTCAGCAGTGTTTCGGAGCCAAAGCATTATCTCTCTTTCAGTTTTAGCCTCAGTGGCATCGATTGAGGGGTTCTTCAGAACAGCTTCTGGAAGATGAACAATAGAGCATCATGAGTAGACTGACACAGGGCCTAGGCAATATTCGGAAGAACGATAAGCTAATATACATTAGGCAAAAGTAACTGAAACGTTTCTTTCATATGTGATATTCCATTTTAGTACTCCAAACTGCATCTCACTAAATCGGGCCTTGTCCTTTATGGCTTGTACTTACTCATTCATTCGCTTATGGAATCATGACGGAATAGTTTAACGTGTAATAACTGGTGTAAATGTGCATCAATATACTCTATTATGAGAAAGGACCTTTGTGCCTCAGAGAGTCAATTTATTGTTTGCCATGTATGTATGGAGGGGGAATGGGGGACTTCCACAATACCAACTAATAACTATCCAATCAGATTTTCGGATTGCCTCTTCATGTTTCTGAATTTTGGCCCAGTACCGTTAATCAACTGACAGAACAAGTATGCCCGGTCCTAGTATGAAAGCCCCCAACCTATGCGTCCATTCAACAGGCAAACAACATTAATCTGTCATCTGAAACTAGCACATGGTCGTATAATCAACGAGACTTTAAAATACAGCTCAGCAAATTTAGTGAGAAAAGGTAGACAACATACTTGTGACTGCATCGCACAGGCGAAGGACGCCAAACGCATTTTTGGTCTCGGGACTCTGTCCTCTCCATCCGCTTTTGCCGGCCCAGTTATGCTTCAAGGCGATGTTATGTGCTATGACTTGACTCATGACTCTCTTTACATTTTCTTTTAATGTACTTCCACCTATGACACCCAAATGGTTAACCTGTTGAACGAATAACAAATTCAGTCTATATGTTCATTTTGATGACATATATTAAGTTTTACTTTTTCATTAAAAATGTGCAAAAGGGTCCAGGGGGGAAAGGCATCCCATATGATCGGCTTTTCACCGACATTAGAGGGCAGGAGAAGAATCAATCGATACATCGTCATATGATCGGACATTCAATTAACAGTCATCGTTCATATATATTGATCATTGAGAGAGACAAGGGCAGAGACACAATATACACGAATGAGTATAACGTTCGGCATGATAAGGCTTTCTTCAGAAAATGCACTCTGCCAACCGACTATAAACATAAAGCGGCAAAATCAACCTTGTGCATATTTACATTTGTACAAACATTTACAAGATTTCAGAGAATATGACAGATATAGTATTCTCTGGAAACTTCTCCAATTTATGTATAAATGTAAGTCTGCACAAATTCGTTTTGTCACTCCACTTTTATTCAGCAAAGTAAACCCGCTCCTTCCAGCAAAACTGCACCCTGGGTTTGGTTTAAATACGCCATAAACTAAACAAGCCATACCAAAGAAGTGTTCGTGGACTTGTCCTCCAGCTTGCTCTCTAAAGTATATAGGTCTTCCATTGTTTTAATCGGCAACTGTATGTCTTCCAGTTGGCTTGGCTCGGATTCGTGATCCCCTAGCTTCTGCCAAATTTTGTTTAGTATTCGTCGTTGCGATAAAAACTCGTTGTGCATGTCTTCAACGGCTACCTGGACCTCACTAATGGCTTTGAATACTTGGACTTCGTTGGCTACAAATCAATAAAACAGTAAAACAAATCACGTTACAATATCTTCAATTTCTGGTTGATGACTTATACTTTTAGAATTTGCAGACAGCGGTCACATCCCTTCCTGTAATTGCTGTTAACATATTTATTTCACAGATGCAACGTTGTGAGGCCGAGTATAGATCCACCAATACACTTTGTCAACTTAGCAATATTTAGCCTTTCTTTTAATCAATATTTGCTCCAGATACAAAAGTGGATTTAATCCATACACAGTCACGAAGCACGCGCTAAAAACTGTAAGTCTGAAATTGGCGCTTGATATTTTCAGGAAATACAAAAATACCGGTATGGTTGTGTTCAATTTCTTCGTGTACTGGCAGTCGCGCAATTAGTACCTGTATATACTATAATGTCTGATTCATTTTTTGCTTGTTCCGTGAACACAAGTTTGCAAATATATAAAAAAAAATAGATATCAGACAAACTGACCAGATCATCAGTGGAATGAATGAGCCTGTTTAAGGAAAGGTTGTTAAACATCGAATTACTAACCAGACAACCCTGGAAAAGGCCTCACAGAGTTATCTCTTGCAAGTCCACTGCTGCTAGGGACCACTGCTTCCAGTTCTGATTCTTGAAAATATAATAGTTGATTGTCAATTAAACATACACGAGTTAATTACTGTTGTTAATTAATTAATTGGAATGGAGACGGATGGAGAGAGAGGGAGAGGAAAACTACATGTAGCTCAACCCCCCCCTCCCCCTTCCACACACTCCATTAAAACTAATAAATCAATTAAAAGCGGTGACGAGCAAATGTTACTACTTCACTAACATCCCGCATACTTTTAACACTATTTATGTAATGTGTTCAGCTAACGTCCATCTATTGTAAGATATGCTACACATATCAAGCCTATTTTCATCTCTGTTTGCATGTGTTACATCTGCATGAGATATAAGGCGATTAATAAAATATTGTACAGGTATTCAAGTTTGTGTAAACAAGAAGTCTAGTTAATTCCAGCATCTAGCCTTGCCTATTCGCTCTGTTTGTACTGTCTCAAAGATGTCAAGAACTAACCTAAACTTCGACGAGATGCGGCTCGTATCATATGGGAAGAACCAGCTTGCTGGGGAGAGCTGTCATTCAATCCGCCAGGATATTGCCTTGCTTGTCTTTGCGGGGGATTGTATCCAGAATCTGGGATATTGTCCGCTGACCCCGATTCCGAAAGAGAAAAACTTCCAGGAAAAGGTGGAGGTGTGGGAGGTTTTGCTGGTTTCTTACTTGGCGGGGAGACAAGCTCTTCCTCATCAGCACTCTCACCACCCGAGAACAATGGTTTTGGCTTACGCCTGAAGGAATAAAGTTTAACAAAGAAATGAAACATATCTTTTCCATCACTTCGACAAATGCCGCTATGTATATTATTCCTATCCGTTCATACGTCAGTTCAGTACAATATTTTTTTTTTTCATTTCTTTGCACGATCACAGCCAATACTAATAAGATTACCTGGTTTACATGTTGTACATTAATTTTCATAATAGGTAGTCAGATTTCTCAACTGTTCCTGGTTGGTACATAGCTATCAATCTGTTATATCAGAAGTTCAGTATTTATGAATATCTGGTTTATACATTCAAAGATGACTTGCTTTTAGCCTTTAGCTGCAGTATTGATAAGATTTTCCGTATATGAACTGATCATTTTCACCAGTTTTCACCATTCAGTGATATACTGACACTGGTGCAGCAAGTTAGGTTAACAAGTTCAAATATGACAGAATACGTATACTTCCGAGCACCCTTTCCCATCGGCGCCTCTTCACCATCCGTCTGCAAATCGGATGTCTCCTCTGCCATAATCAGTTTTCTCCTCCCATCCTCGTAACTCTCTGTAATATATAACGCAACTTTATCTATAAAACAATTATAGACTGTAATAAATTATTCTATGGATTATGCTGTAAAAATGCTCTCGTTTACTTGGCCATACCATTTTCTCGGATCAAGATTCTGAAAGAGTCTATCCGATCAAATTCTTTAAGTTATGTCTTCCAAAGCCGTTACACCATTTTCGCTAACTGTTCACAATATGACCACCTATCTATGCAATAAATAGATAAATTTATTTATAAGAGATTAAGACATATTGTTTATTTAGTAGAGTTCAGTTTGTTGTATACATGGTGCATTTTCTTCATTTCCAAATAATCTAAACTGAAATGGATATGTACTTTTACATGTATATTCGCTTGAGCGTACGGTAAATCACACGAAGTGAAATATCTCACCAAAGAATCACAGCAGATCAAATTTATTAGAACAGGAAGCTGACTTAATTGTCCAAAAAGCATGAAAGTATTTTTTTTCTTTTAAAACATTTGAGAGGGTCATCAAAGTTAACATAACTGATTGAATCTTGTCCATAAAATTGGGAGTCACTGAATTATAATAGGATGATTGAATCACTACCGCACGCTTAAAACTGAAGTGTTGAAACTTACTCGAAAAGTGTTGAATAAACCCTTTAAGTGTGTCCACAGGGACACGCTTAAGGGTTATTTCAACACTTTACGAGTAAGTTTCAACACCTTAGTTTTAAGCGTGCGGCATTCCTTGAAAATATATCCCCTAAATTATCGGCAATATTTCGGAGACAATTTATCGTACAAGATCGAAACTTCCCATAGTTATAAGACCTCAATTATAGTAATTTTATTCCAACGTATGATATTAAGAAAATTCTCCCAGTAGTTTTCAATATTGCATGTATGTTACAGGCCTAATACTGGCAGATCAACGTCATCATCGTCCCAAAATAACATGGTATGCTGTTGATTTCGTCACTACTCAACAGATTTTCGTGAAGTACGGGAATAAAATTACTATTTTTTCAGTTTATATACTGTGTGAAATTTCAACATTGTATGAAAAATTAACTCCGAATTTCTGACATAACGCCAAAATCTTCTGGGATATATTATCTTGGACAGGCAGTGGATAGGCATACTTACCACAAGCAGACAGCACACGGATCTTATAGCTCACCCATGTTTTCTTGTCTGGCTCAAGTTTGTCTTTAACAGCCTTTGTGAAGGCTGCCGACGATTTGAACGGTGGCCAGTAAGTCTTCTTATTTGACTCCAGCCAATTTGAGGCCACTAATTCAACTTCACTTGTATCATCGAAAACCACAACTGCGTACATTTTATCAGTCTGCGTCTCCTCTGGAATAAGTAAAATTCAGTACACTTACTTCAGGAATTGAAATGTTTAAAAAAGTTGAACGCGCTAATGATATATGAAATGATAATATTGCTTTTTAAACTGTTCGTTGTCTCCTACATTCAGTTTGAATTTTTTGAGAAAAATGAATTGACCGTGAATAAAATTGTTTTGGCTTCCTGTCACTTGAGACAGGTGCGTAACTTATTTTATCCTTCTCGCGCAATTTCTACCCACGACATAACGCGAAACAGCAATCTGTCAATTAACCCGATCCACCCCCCGCGCCTTAAAGCTTAAACTAGAACCGCCAGGTTTCATATATTTTGAATAGGGCTTTGAATAGGGCATAGGGTCAATAAGAGTCAAACTAAAACGTGTGAATGAGAGGAATGGCAACTTGCTTTTGCTGATATGGCAATAAAACATACTTTCCTTTTACTGACTGAATTTTAGCAACTTGCAGTTGATCAGAAATTTGTGAAACAGTATTAACGTCAATGTGGCTTGAAGTTAGGGGATAGGTGAAGAAGGCCTGACAAACCATGAAAGCCTGGAATACAACGTGTACCCCTGTTTCACAATTTAATATGTTTTTGACAAGGCACAACTTTGATCCAATTTTCACACAGTTGTCCCCAGTGTTTGTCGAAACCATGAAGTTATGCAAGTAAACTTCGCGGAACTGTGCGCAAGGAACGTATGCACTTTCAGAAGGAAGGGGGCCTCGGTCATGTGATTTTTTCAGAGGTAAATCAGGTGTCTTTGGAGCAAGTGCTACTGGCAATTTAGATTTCTCTGATAGCCTCAAAACCACCTGCTGTAGAGCGTAGTTTGGCTTTCTGACGAAGCTTTTCAGAGTCTTTAGAAAGTTTTCAAAGGGAAACGCTGAAAATGTGTCGAGGGGTCCGTGCTGTTTCACATCCTGAGCAAGATGAACTAAGTTGTGAACATTGTACACGAGTTGATCTGATCCATACAACTTTGCAAAATGCTGAACAAATTTAATCAAAATATTGTTGGCATAATCACAAAGACGAGAGCACAGCAGTGGGTTAACAAGGATGCTGATTCCTACGGAGAGCAACAGAAAGTTCTTGTACACCTCGTCACCTACTTTCCCCTTTAAAACCACTGGTCCTGTGTAAAGAAGGAAAAGTCTAAACTCGGTAGCTTTCCATCTTTCGATTTCAGCAAGGGACCGCGGTTTTCTGGCAAATTCCTTTGGGATAAACTTTTGAAGAGATACCAAGCATTCAGAAATCAGCGATTTTGTTGCACCTCCCAAACGAGTTTTCAGAGGTCCTTTCATCCACAGCATCAAAAGACGCCGCACGACCCCAAGGCAAACTAAGTGCATATAATCTATAGGAAAGTTTGAGACCATTCCAAGTGATATCCGGCTGAATGGATTTGGTCCAGTGTGATGATCTTCATCGTCCACTCTGCTGAAAGATTCATCGGTTCGAAGTGGGGCATCTGTTTGAGGAAAAGTCATTTTTCCATTGTATACCCCAATCTGGGTACATTTCTCACACCCTGAATAACCACTATGGGACTTGACTCTTTTAATGAAAGCACGGGCTGGGGCGTCACAAATAACAGAGGTGATGGAAATGCCATAGAATCGTCCATTATAAGTGAATCCATTTGACTGTAACAGAGCCATTTCTTCCAGAAAATCAGCTAGAAATTCCTCAGGGTTGGATGGTTTTACCTTCCCAAAGAACAAACCGATAATAAATGGTTCAAGCTTGCTGGACGTTTGCAATAGACCTAGAATAGGCCAGAATTGTGCGTTACTGCTTCTGAACAAAGGTAGGCCATCAGTACTTACTTGAAGGAATATTGTGTCCTCGCTTTGCAGTTTTGGGTGCGATGCTAATTTCTCAATTATTCCAGACTGAACACCAAAATGGTAGTATGAGCCGCCACCTATTGTCTTTATTCCGTGTACTCTTCCGGTAGATAGAAGGGTCCGGGGGTCTTTGGGCAGATTAGGATGGGACCTTTTGAGAATGTCCAACAGATTTCCTAAAGCAGCATGGGTTATTTTATTTTCTACGGCCCAACTAGCCAGTAAAATCGAGAGATCAGTCTCTGTTTCATCGTCATTATCTGCTGATGATTCAGTGTCATCAATTTGCAAGTCTGAGCTATAGTCAAAATCATCATCTGTTACTTCAACTACTCTAGAACCATAACTTGTTTCGGGGAGAGGCTGATCTTCATCGCCATCTGTTTCTACAATGGGATCTCGGTGTGTAGCCAAGTCGCGAACACCCTGACTGTCTTCATCAGTAACCATACCGGTGGCGGTATCATGAAGCGACTGGATAAAATTATCTGCAACATTTCCTATATGCCTTTGTATTTTTGCTTGAACTTTTCTTCGCTTCGTCCAGTAAGACATGACTAGAACCACAAAATTGGTTCTGTTCTATGACAATATCGCTAGATATCGGCCTAGCTAGGAGGGCGCAGGGGGAAAGGGGGGGGGGGGGGCTATGAGTGCTGTTGTTGCAACCGAGTCGTTCAAAAGAAATTTGAAAATCAGGAAAAGTGCCAACTGCTTTGCAAAATTTATGTAAATAACTGAACGCTAGAGATGAAAATATAGCAAAATGGATCAAAATAAGTAGATGAATGAAGAGACTTACCGTGAAGCGGGTGAAAATTTGTCTCCGAAGAAAACGAGTTTGAACTAGCAGACGACAGTTGTGGTTGAGCGGTTTACCCACAGTTCCTTGTAGATATGACTTCCGGTCTGAACTGGTCCGACGTCGGGCCTTTCACTGATTCCCGGCACAGCTGGTTCAGTGATTCAGAGGCCGGGCCAGTACTGGACCATTTCCGTCAAACCGATACTGGTACACAGACACAGGCCCGGTACCGAGGATGCAATTGACCACGTCGGACCAGTACTGGGCCGTTTCCGTCTAACCGGTTCTGGTATGCAGACATAGCTCCAGTACCGCACCAGTGATGGGTCGTTTCTGTCAAGCCGACACTGGGCTTCCGGAACTGTCGTAATACGACCAGTACCGGCCCGTAACGGCAATGTTTGCTGGGTAAGAACCTAACTGTACCCTCACTCACTACATATACATACATGTATGTACATAAGAACCTAACTGTACCCTCATTCACTACATATACATACATGTATGTACATAAGAACCTACCTGTACCTTCACTCACTACATATACATATATGTATGTACATAAGAACCTATCTATACCTCATCACTTAAGCTTATACATACATGTATGTACATAAGAACCTACCAGTACCCTCAGTAACTACATATACATACATGTATGTACATAAGAACCTAACTGTACCCTCACTCACTACATATACATACATGTATGTACATAAGAACCTACCTGTACCTTCACTCACTACATATACATATATGTATATACATAAGAACCTATCTATACCCTCACTCACTACATAAGCTTATACATACATATATGTACATAAGAACCTACCAGTACCCTCAGTCACTACATATACATACATGTATGTCTATAAGAACCTAACTGTACCCTCACTCACTACATATACATACATGTATGTACATAAGAACCTAACTGTACCCTCACTCACTACATATACATACATGTATGTACATAAGAACCTACCTGTACCTTCACTCACTACATATACATATATGTATGCACATAAGAACCTATCTATACCCTCACTCACTACATAAGCTTATACATACATGTATGTACATAAGAACCTACCAGTACCCTCAGTAACTACATATACATACATGTATGTACATAAGAACCTAACTGTACCCTCACTCACTACATATACATACATGTATGTACATAAGAACCTACCTGTACCTTCACTCACTACATACTGTGCCATGTACATGAACCTATCTATACCCTCACTCACTACATAAGCTTATACATACATATATGTACATAAGAACCTACCAGTACCCTCAGTCACTACATATACATACATGTATGTCTATAAGAACCTAACTGTACCCTCACTCACTACATATACATACATATATGTACATAAGAACCTACCAGTACCCTCAGTCACTACATATACATACATGTATGTACATAAGAACCTAACTGTACCCTCACTCACTACATATACATACATGTATGTACATAAGAACCTACCTGTACCTTCACTCACTACATATACATATATGTATGTACATAAGAACCTATCTATACCCTCACTCACTACATAAGCTTATACATACATGTATGTACATAAGAACCTACCAGTACCCTCAGTAACTACATATACATACATGTATGTACATAAGAACCTATCTGTACCCTCAGTCACTACATATACATACATGTATGTACATAAGAACCTACCTGTACCCTCCGTCACTACATATACATATATGTATCTATAAGAACCTACCTGTACCCTCACTCACTACATATACATACATGTATGTACATAAGAACCTATCTATACCCTCACTCACTACATAAGCTTATACATACATGTATGTACATAACAACCTACCTGTACCCTCAGTCACTACATATACATACATGTATGTACATAAGAACCTACCTGTACCCTCACTCACTACATATGCATACATGTATGTACATAAGAACCTACCTGTACCCTCAGTAACTACATATACATACATGTTTGCCTATAAGAACCTAACTGTACCCTCACTCACTACATAAGCTTATACATACATGTATGTACATAAGAACCTACCTGTATCCTCAGTCACTACATATACATACATTTTTGTCTATGAGAACCTAACTGTACCCTCACTCAATACATAAGCTTATACATACATGTATGTACATAAGAACCTACCTGTGCCCTCACTCACTACATATACATACATGTATGTACATAAGAACCTACCTGTTCCCTAATTCACTACATATACATATATACATATACTGTTATTTATCTATATATATATATATAGAGAAAAACACTACACATAATGTAGAATATGAGCTAAAACTGTATATTATACTGCTAAACCGGTATCGTGGATTTCACCCACTTTTCAATAGCATGATACACGTTTGTAATATTGATACAATACGAATGTACAAAGTTTATATATACAAACAGATGCATGTCCGTTGGACAAGTCTAAACAAGTTTTTACAAGTTTACAGGAGATCTCGAAAAAGTTACGATGAATACAATAAGTAATTACAGTAGGCCTTGTGTTCGTCATAGTCGTTGTGTGGTAGAATCTCCAACGGCTTATTTACCTGCTCAGACAGGCCGTTCAATGCTATACAATTACGTCTGCTCCCACTTCAATAACTTGACTGACACTGGCGTTAATTAACTAGTCTGTTATAATAATTCTAGTATAACAATTCAACAGTTTAATTCACATCGGAATTTGCTAATAAAGTATTGTTCCATCGTCTGTCGCCTGATGTTGTCATCAGTTTTCACTTTGTAAAAGGGGAAAATACTGAATTTAGTTTCAAGATGACCAGCACAATCGGCTATGTGTTTACTGACTTTTAAGTGTCTTAATGCAGGCGTATTAATTTGTTGACGATGGACCCTAACTCTATTTCTCAGCAAATCCCCAGTTTCACCGATATACGTTTTGTCACATCCATTGCAAGAAATGACACACAACAAATTTTGCGAGCTGCAGTTCATGTCACTATTAACTTTGAAATTAGTACCAGTGTGACGAAACAAAAACGACTGTCTTACTTGTATATTTTTGCAACATTTACACCTGTTGCTTCCACATCTTGACACATATATATATATATATATATCTTTCACTGCGTCATTCATATATCCACAGCAAGAAGTTCGTCTATATAGCGTTTGGTGAATGAGGAGGAATGGACTTTGAAATAATCTGTTTTTGAAAGTGTCTGCATATAGTCGTATTCATAAGAGAGCAGATATAGGTCGGCCAAGAGGGGTGCACAATTAATACCCATTGAAATACCTACATGTATATGCTGTTGATATAGTGTATTGCTAAATTTCACATAGATATTATTAATGAGAAATTCGAGCAATTCTGTAAACAAAGAAACATCCCATGAATGATATCCCTTGTATGTAGTAGAGCTCAGGAATGCTTTATGTCTTCTGACATTAATATACCAGCGATCAGTTTCTTGAACACCGATACTATTAATGAACTAAGACGGACAAAAATGCCCTGATGAGTGATTGTAGCATAGAGAGTCGAGAAATCCCATGTGGATACAGGTTTGTACGGTATGTGACCTTGACCGCTTCTCTCTTGCAGGAAACTAGCCTATGTTTATGTATACTATGATTGTCTTTTTGAATTTGGTGCTAATACTGTTATATGGAAAATGGAACAGGTCTTTGGATTATGGACGCGAATATTCTTTAATGGACGACGGCTGAATTATGAATGACGGACCAGAGGCTTGTAATTTAGCAAGTTTTTCTGCGAGCCATTTTGAGTTTTTCAATATCCAAATGCATTTAATGCTGGAGTTCTTAGAAATAGTGGCGCAATATCTTTCCCAAAATGCTTTTACCTCCTGAGGGGCCCTCGTCAACGGGGTTGGAAGAAGCTTGGTGGTGCAGCTTCTAGAACCAGCTATGAATCTAGCTTTGTATGGTGATTTATGCATTTTGGGAGTCCAATATACTTTCGGTATATCGTTATGAGTGGTTGAAAGACATATACCTCAATTCCATGAGAAACGTTTTTTGGTTGTTAAATAAATTTTTCAGAGTAATTGCTGTTTGAGAGTACATGTAAGTAGACGTATTCGGCGATGGCGTGCTTATACTCAATTCTTTAACCAGCACCTGGTAATAGTAATATTTACATATGAACAGTATATTATTTAGAGCTTTGCCTGCTGGGACTATGACGAATATACTAGCCAGTCAGCGATTACTGTAGGTGCAACTTTTCCTCGCTTTGACCACTCAATAACATACTCTTCCAGTGCAGTCAGGGCTATCTTCTGATCCGCCTTCAGTTTCATCCTTCTCGGCTCTCTATATTCAGGTCCCTTTATGAGAAGTGTTTTCGCCCTATGTCTGAGCAACAGTGATGCTGATAATAGCCTTTTTCTCATGATTGAGTTTGTTATGAGTGATTATTTCCGTCGGCTGATTCGTAAGTTTGTAATCGACAAACGTAACTTTCAGCTGTAGATTGGGGTCATTTTGGACAATATTGTTATGTCGTCCTTCATGTTTTAAACATTTTCCTTGGAAAATAGCACATGCTGTATGCGGAGTTAATGCGGCGGTTCAGATTATTGTCACATTACTGCAGAAACTGGTCCTTCCGCTTCGTGTCTTGGTTTCAAGTTTCCAATTCGGTGATAATTAGCTGATATGAATGGAGCGCGCGAGATTTTGTCGCTATACGTTTCGAAAAGTGTGCCTAATACCTGGTAACCTGGGTTGAGGGATGTTTGAATAATGTCTATTATTTTAGATATCAGAGAACGACAGCTTCCCTAACAGATATGTTTGTCATGGTCGCTCTGTGCTTCTGGGTTGGAATTAGGTGCTCCCACTAGTGATATTGCCATGTGACGCGAGCTTGTAATTGATTACTAGAGGGTATTTGTAACCCGAGATCAATCATAAATTCACCACCACCGTTACTTATGTGGGTTCGCCGGTGAGACGTACAACATGTCAAACGACAGATCGGATATCCGACTAATTCACTCATACCTGTCTCACGATGGAAGGCTTTCTCTCAAGAGAGCTTTTATGAGACGAAAACGCTGTTAACAACTTTGCCACTTTCAATCGATTCCACCCCATATTCTCCAATACCATGGCGATCTTGTTAGATAGCGTTATTGTTGTCTTTTCTGTAAAGGAATACTGTATATGCAATTTGTGCTCACATATTGTGGGGTCGCCCACGGTTAATCGGGAAAAAGAAAATTGAATCAAAGTATATGTAAAGCATGCGTTCCCTAAATGGTTGGGAATTCAAGTAATTTTATTTTTGTCAATGGTTGATTTAATTAACTGAATTTCCTCCGCTTGATTCAATTTCTCTACCCACATCACTTAAACTTCCATCAGGAACTCAAATTTAAGATAATGATGTGTAATGCGCTCTATTTTTATGTATTTTCCGTCAGCAACTTGAAGTATAAGAACTTAAGGGCAAATGATCTTGTAGAGCTGCATTCAGCTAATGGTAAATTGTAAATTGACACCTTTAATGACACCTAAAGTGATAGTCCAAGTGAGTGACTTAGGTTTACTGTTTGCAGGACGACAATGATGAGCCCACTTAACGAATAAATGACAAATACCAAAGCTAACTGAGACGTTGTGCCTCTTCGTATTTGATTGCTTTTGATCGATACTGATTGTATAGCTATTGATTAAACGATATTAAGCATGGATTCCGTTTCGATGCATCAGGAGATAATATGCTTCAATTCATCGATCCCGGTCACACCATGATATTTTTTCATATCCGTATTGCTGATCACTCCAATTTCAGTCTTTTTACCTCCGTCGATCAGACGGAGGTCTAGGAGAGCAACGTGAAATCTCCCGCCAAATAATTGTCATATGGGGAACCCACGACTATAGGATTTCCAATAGGGATTGTCATGGTTCCCGACGAAATTTTGAAACACTTTTGTTAGACACAATTGAAATAATGGGATTCTCCATTGCAATGCATTGCAGTGGGCCTTGCTTCTGTAGTCGAGTTCCACCTCTCATCCACCGGGAGATTTAACATGGCGGCCCTCCAGCTTGTAGAGATGGACAATGCGATTTTTTGCCGTTTTTCTGGTAAGTTTATTGTCGCCATTTGATGTCATTGCAACTCAATGATTCATAGTACACCACCCGTCATTTCTATATATCGTAAAATATTTGTCGGCTGATGACTTATGTCGAAGCCAACCAAATAGTTCAAGTTGTTGTTGCATATCAAACTGACTGACTGCCTGGAAGACAACAGCACAATCGACGATGCCCTGATTTTTCTGATACCTATTTTCTTTCAGTTGATGATATCCACCAGCCTGGTTGTTTAAAAACAGATATTCTAAATTTTGCTGATAAATTATATTTCCAGTTTAAGAAAGCTGATAAATAATATACATATACTTTTCTTTTCATTTATCCTAACAGTTTAGTGACATCCACATTGTGTGCTGTGACACTTGTTGATGAAGAATAATTTGCTTGTTAAAACTTGATAATATTCTGAAAACTTATTCTGAATTGTAGCTGAAACAAAGGAGTGTCTACATTCCACATGTAGGCCTACATTATTGAGATTTTTGACTGATAGCATGGATGGAACCTTTCCCATTTTCTTTTTTAGTTTTAAGCCCTGGACATAACACTGGGCATTTATTTGCCATACGATCACATTTCACATGCTTTGTTCAGCCCCGTGATCTGGAATCAAACAGACAGTATCACTAGATGAAATAAGGAGATCGTGATATACATATCAGGTTTTACCGATGCCAAATGACTTGAACAGAAGACAATCAGACAAAAAGAAAATCAATAAATATATCAATAAATAATAAATTACATAGAAAATTTCTTGTCTTTGCAAGGGGGACATCAGACACACTGACAACACACACCATTCATTCAAATTTCGCCTTCCATTGAGGATGCAGAAATATTCCTCAAGCACAGTATACATATTCTCTGTTGTGATCTAATTTTCGTTTGTCAAAATATTGCTCCATAGAGAAGTTACTGATATAAACAATCCTGATCTAGATTATGATATACTGGATTATTATCATGTTCATGCCACTAACATGAACTCCAATCCAACCAGTGGTCAAGATCCATCATCGTTCTTCAGAATTCATATTATTGATCACTCATAGATTGGATTGAGTTCTCATAGTACTCAGTTCTCATTTCATACTTTTGCAAATTCTTGTAACATGGTCAGGTTCCAGTTCTATTAAGTACACGTATGAAAGGTGCGAACTGGTATGATGGATTTCATCTTGTTGTGTATGACGAAAGAATGAAATATAATGAAGGCCATAAACATTTTCAATGAAGTGAGTTTTGATATTAAATATGTATACAATTGATTCCAACTTGCAGGTCATGGATTCAGCACTTCTGATATCAGATGCAACAGGACTGTTACACAATGGATGTACTGGATGAAATGGAAAAACCAAAACAGACTATTGATTGGTTCAGCTGTGTCAGAAAGGTGTGGAATGACAGAGGTGGTGAAAATCAGAGCCAGTGATTGGCCACCCCCGCCCCCCCCCCCCCACACACACACATTGGATATCAGCTGATTCCTCAGGAAATAAACATTACGCATGTAATGACCACCGGCAGAGTGATACACGTGTCAATCGGTCAGACATTTTCAAGGATGCCCAGTTCTAACTTAAAACAACCATGCCGGACTTCATTCCTTCTCTCAGAATAATTGGATATAACTTTTACAAAACCTGCAGCTCCCAATAGCTCCTGGATCTAGGCCACATAAATGAAGGGATCTAGTTTATCGGTGCTATGGCAAAAAATATCATGTAGAATGGGATTGAGTGGATAATATCAGATTCATGAAAGTTGAAGTCCTGCAGCATGCTCCACAAATATCATCAACGGTCATTAAATTTCTGGTCTGCACCAGTGTGGATCTATACTTGTTTTTTGTTTTTTTTTTACAAAATTATCTCCCTTGACCAGGTGAGGACTTGAATGTGTCTGAAATGATTTAGCTTCTAGAAACAAAGACTTCATTTCCTGAGTAGAGGTAAAAACCGAACATATTTTGATTATTTTATTCAAATTTCAATTCCACTTCTGGTATATGTACATGTATAAAATGCATACAGAATGAACTGCATACAGAATAATACAAAGAAAAGGTAAATGTATCTCATTACATTCTTAACCAGAGATCAATACCTGGGTGATATTACAACAATACCATGGTGTTATATATTGTTATGATTGGCTTAACTTTAGCTGCTAAAGATATTTCTAATTTGAGGGTAATGGGCAATCATACTAAATTTATTTTCATAACTTCATTTATTTTCACAATAAGCAACATAATCGAGATTAGCAAGTGAAGTTTTACAACATAATATAATACGCATCATGGGTCTCCTTCAGTTTAGTGTAGACATATATACCCTTGAATATCTGTTACCATGATTCAGTCATAATATTGTCTATTATATTGATGTCGACAAGGAATATACATAATTATTTGATAGTATTATTAATTGTATGTTGTTCATGATTAACATGAACTTTTTATTCGCTGGAATCCAGCCATTTGTTCCATATGGGAAATATTCTCATCAGCCATCACCATTCAATATGAATGTGATACATGTACAAGTCCATGGTAATTGATACATTATGACGAAGGTGACCTGTAACACCAGTATACAAAATTATTCCGAGCTCATTGAATCATCATCACATGATGCTGAGACAGATCAGAACGGAGTGTCGGTACAATCAGATGTGTTTTGTAGAGGATTCTGTCAATGACGATGCTATACTGTACACATACAAAATATGAAGTGTTGATGTGTAGGGCCTATAGCATAAAATCACAAGCAAGTTGGTAAAACTAGGCACACAGGGTCTCATTTCTGCCGCTAACGTTTTGATTTGGGTGGGGGCGTCCTCTCAGGGGGAGGTGTGGGTGCGAAGGGGCCTAATGTCTCAAGCAGTATTCCAGGTTTTCTATCAATATACTCTATTCCATGCCTCAATATTTCAAGCACGTGAAATCAAAGAAAAATTATTTGTGGGGAATGTGACTTTCACATCTCTAGCTGGACATGCTAGTGGGGAACCCTCAATCTCAGGTTAATTACCATTGGTGAAGTTAACGTCCAACAAATACAAAATTGAGCTTGGCATCCAGCCCTATGTTATTCAGTGATGTATTTCCCTACTGACCCTGTTGCCTCGACGGAGGTCTTTGCGCTCATCCAGCGCTTGTTACTTTCAAGTTTGAGAGATGAATAGCTGAATTAACAAGTGTTACACGGTCCGGGGACTTAGTTTAGTTCTACTCGTCTCTGTGTGTTCATTTGTGGCCGCCGTATATAACCACAGTTTTGGACGAGATGGCTGGAAGAGTGTAAGGCTGAACCTAAATAGACACATCCCCGAAAAGGGCATCTTACGCCTGTTGGAGGCTGGGATTTTTTTCTTGACGTGAAATTACGTCGGGATAGCTAGAAAAGCTATATGGTCGGTGAAGGGACTCTAAAACCAAGAAGAAACCAAAAGGGCACCCGATGGGGAACGGAACATGCAACATACAATTTACATTACAAGCGTCTAGTCCGTCATTCATAAACCAGCCGTCGTCCATTAGAGAATATCCGCGTCCATAATCCAAAGACCTATTCCATTTTCCATATAACAGTATTAGCACCAAATTCAAAAAGACAATCATAGTATACATAAACATATGCTTGTTTCCTGCAAGAGAGAAGCGGTCAACAGTTTTCAATGATGCCGACAAGACATCATGATGTTCCAAAAATATCAAATCCGTATCAAGATGTATCTCAGTCACGCTTTGATTGTGACTGTTCATATGAGTATCATGAGGATCTTGAAGTACATGGGTTCATACGGCCCCTAGCCCCGGGTTAAGCGGAATTAGACACAAGTTACGAAACGTAGCGCCATAGATCTTGCACGCTACGTTCGTATTTTGCTATCAGCATGCGATATGTATCGCCAAATTTGAGAAACTTTGAGTGTAGGCGCTTGGTGGAATAGCCCTGTTTTATAAGTTTCTGCACCAATGTTTTGTGACGTTGATTAAAATCGTCACATTTAACACAGGATCTAGCAAATGCTACTAAGCGAGATATGTATACGCCATATGCAGGTCCCACTGGAATATTACTGTCCAGAAAGGGATAGTTTACGATGTCGAAATTGTAATCATCTCTTTTGTCATAAAGTCGACGAGAGAGAATGCCCGCTTCATTTTTATAGAGATATAGATCTAAATATAATGTGCCTGTAGGGCTATCTGTAGTTTCCTTCAAATCCAGTGAAGGTGGATATATATCCTTCACTGCGTCATTTATATAGCGATTATCCACAGCGAGATTATAACACTGGTCTATATATGGCCATTGAATGGCCATAGCTTTGGTCGAATGTTCATGGGACTTTGTCAGAATGGCCATGGGATTACCAAGGGTGAAAATAGGGTCCCGCAAATTTTTTTTCAAGTCAACAGGCAGTCAAACATTTTCAGGATAGCTAAAGGGATCTGAGAGAGTGAATAGACACTGGAAAGGGATCGGAAAGTGCAGTTAACGCCCGTTGAGGGACAGGAACATAAAAATTAACTTTAAAATAACACGTGTAACACGTCCACTATCCATCGCCATTGACATGATTGGGAGTGATTAGGACGATTTCAGGTTCAAAGGCAGATTGGGGGGAGGGGTATAAAACTACATCCAATATATTCCACTGGGTGCCAAGACCATTACAGTTACATGTGCATGGTTCAGCACCCGTGCATTACTCTAATTATATGCAAGTTGTGCATGTATACCGTAATAAAAATGATACTGAATAGGGAGGATCCTTTGTTAAATTGTT
This sequence comes from Hanleya hanleyi, assembly GCA_036873755.1. Lineage (NCBI taxonomy): Eukaryota > Metazoa > Mollusca > Polyplacophora > Lepidopleurida > Hanleyidae > Hanleya > Hanleya hanleyi. Next base: position 22,109 of record JAVTVY010017935.1, read on the forward strand.
ATTGGTGGATTGTCCATAGTTCTTTTATTGAGCTTAATTCTTCCTTGATGTGCAATTCTAGGTGTGAATTTCAAGATCTGCAGCACATTCCTTCTCCTGTTCCTTCTCCTAGGAGACGACGAAGACCAAGAAACCATTGTACAGTTTAATGCTCCTAATGCATTCAAGCTACCGAGGGAACTGGGTTTCGTATCTCCATTAATAGTTTTAGCCCAGAAAAATATCCAATTTTAGGTTTGTGGGATGAAGGCTCTTCTGATCCTTCTCATGCGATTAGTGTACCTTAGTAGATGAACCGATCCTGTGCAGATGTTTGAGCGTTCTGAGACAGAACTCAATGACGTGGAATATTTTTGTAAAAAATGATCTAATATAAATCTGTCAATTTTATGCAGTGGTCACAGTGTGGGAACGGAAGTTCACAGTTTTCAATATCTGCGAAGGTGTTTAGCGACGATCAGCTAGCTGTAGTAGAAACAGTATATTTTGGGGTACGTTTGACCTTAAATTTTCAATATTTGTGCGATTATAGATACATAGATTGTCTCCAACACGGATTAAACGACAATCGTTTTGGAAATTGCCGATCCTTTTTTGTCTGAGAAGAATTGTGTGATCGATAGAACGGAGATTGAGCTTCATGATCACGTTGAATTCAGTGGTCATCTATATAAATGCTCCCAGTTTCACAGATGAGTCTTCTCAGGGGGGTGTATGACTATCTACATGTTTCCACATCGGAGGTGTATAGATAGTTGCGATTGTCGAAAAATAGGCCTTTCATAAGGAATATTTGGAGAGGCAGTCCGCTGATTTCTTACCTCTCAATACCCACAACTGTACTTGGGTTAGCGATTCCATCAAAGCTAAAACATCGATTATCCATCAAGTACACGCACAAAGTTCAGCCTGTAGCTAGCCGATCAACGCTATACACTTTCGCAGCTACTGAAACTGTACACTTCTGATAACCCCTCACTCTACTGCCTGTCACAAGTCTCTCTGGCTGTGAATACCGTTCCAAGACCATGCCTTTGAAAATTCTCCTGAGTCAATCATGTACTCAAGTTATGTGTCTGCATACAAAAATCAACTGGCACTGGCACACCAAAGCTAAAAATAACTCCCCAACTATCATAGATAGATTTGTGAAGAGAAATGAGATGATTGATATATATATTACCCGTATTAAAAGTGTCATCAATCAGAGTAGCCGTGTTGACCTCCCCTGAATTGAGTAAGGGGATAACTACTACTAGAGAACACTCTCACTTCATTACAAGCGCTGACATACATTTTCAAGGCGTTCATGTCCTCTTTGTTGAAGCGTTTGATGAGTAAATTAGTGTGAGGATTCACAGATCTTTCAGTCACAGCAGGACGACATGTTGAATCTGGAAATCCAGCAATAAAATGTGTTTGCTACCTCTTCTCAGTTTTTTCTGTGGTAACATCCGCATCGACGCAGTTTCTCGCAACACTGTGATTTCATTTCTTCTCTTCCATTGGAACATTTTCCTTTACTGGGGAACATTCCAGTAACCCGATTGGTTACACAGTGCAACGTACATCTCATTACTAAGGCCTTGCCTGGTTATCTCACAATACATTTTATACAGGTAGTCCATAATTCCAACTAATAAGTACAATGTTCTACAGACTCTGCGATCTTGCATACTTCATGTAAGGAAATCTGGCATCCACTTTTGCTTCGATTTAGTGGCCGTTCCCTTCACGCGAGATTCTTCTATAATATTAGAGTCTGGATTAGAGTCTATTGCGATTTTTTGCACCATGGCCAGTCAATCATGGCGTACGGTGATAGCATGCAAGAAGTAGTGACGTCACCCGGTAAGGCAGATCTACCAGCGGGTTTACCCGCGGGTAAGGTAGTTCTGCCCACGGGTAAGGTAGGTCTACCCGCGGGTGGCAGTTATGGCGAGTAAACCCGCGAGTAAGGTGGCGGGTAAAACGGGTAAACACGTGAGTAAGGCAGGTCTACCCGCGGGTAAGGGAAGCCTACCCACTAATAAAATGGCGGGTATGGCGAGGTATGTAAATACACGGATATTATCGGGATGATAAGTATATTAAAGGGTGGTACATGTAGCTTTGATTTTAACCACTACAATAAGCACACGCGACTCATCTGGATCATATTCAAGCTATATTCATGCTATCTTATTCAATCTATTTAAGACAAAGACAATTAATTGAACACACTGGAGAATTAAAAATGACGTCATCAGACCGGAAGTAAGCTTTTATAGGTCAATATCGAATAATTTGTAAGAGGTAAACTAACATCTATCTTAATAATAATATATGGGATATACAGAACGTTGTATACTGTCACTATAATGTCTTTCCATCCATTATATCTGATACGCTTCCGCATATCAATAGATTGATTTATCTCTCTAGGATGGATACCTTCTTCATAATCACTCTCGTCATCTGAGAATCATTGTCTTTTACGTGGATTCCCATTTTCATTCGGTCTTGTAGTCTGATCCTGGTCCTGTTGTGGCTCATCCTGTTTAAACCAGTGTAGAATTGTTATTGTATATAAACCGTCTTGAGATTGTACTGCTTTTCCAATCTCCTTCTGTAAACGATTTTTGGCGTAACGCCTCCAAATATATTTGTTTTCAACCTTTGATGTTCCTGAGCATTCGGTTTGTGATCGATGAGGAGGTAACCATCAGGTGAAGAGGCCACATCTTCGTAAATTTTCTTAAAGTAGTTGAATCGTTGGAAATAAATACGACGACCTAATAATTAAATTTATTGCTTGCCAATGGGGTTGTTGAACAGAACGGCATACTGGCAATTCAAGCCGATATCTCCCGATGCTTTCCCCTGATCGAATACATTCTGTACTACACAAATAACGAAAACGTTGTCATGATGAGACCCTTTGGTTAAAATGTCTGAAATTCTCGTATCCTGCCTGACTTCTGTCATCAGATCGTCCACTGTTATCATATTCCTTACACTGGAATCGAAGTGCCCATTAACTCCTAAATTCATTGGTATATACTTCATGAATTCTATACCAGGGACTCGACTCATATCTTCGAATGTTGTCATTTACCATAATAGCAGATAATTCGCTGCGGACCTGGTTCTACATAGTTAACAAGTCCTCGTAGTAACTTATATATACATATGGTTTTCCCACTCCCAATATGACCTTCGATTTCATCGTAAATGGATGACATAATAGTCTCTCAGCATCTTGTATATATAGTTTTTCTTCGCTATCGAATTTAGACTCCATTCTTAAACGTTCCGAAATACTATGATGCTTGTCCCGGTCTCTTAGTAGTAGGAAAAGTGCAAATTGCCTATTGTTTGTGGCGCGCTCACTTCCGGTTGAATGGCGCGCTGCCCTCAGCCAATCAGAAGCGAGTATTTTGACCGGGTGCATTACGGGACATATCCAAGATGGCGGCGTCTGTCTTCTGGTTCAAGATGGCGGCACGTCCGGTGTCGAAAACTGGCCATTTTGTCGGAATTTGGTCATGTAGTGTCGAAAACTGGACCCTGTATGGGCCCCGCTAGACGTTTTGGGGGCTAGAGGTGTCGAATTGCAACAATGTTGCACCACGATCGCCACAATGTTGCGGCGACCGTGAACACCTGGTCTGGCGCCTACGTGTCTGCGTGAGTGAGCTCACGTGCGGAACACCTGGCTCCTCGAATTGCAACAATGGTGCACCACGATCGCTACAATGTTGCGGCATCGATATACAGAGCTTGAGCACAAAAAGGGGATTGTAAATTAACCTGGGAAAGATGGGCAGTTCCATTTGGACCAATCAGCGGTCGGGAAAAAGAACCAATCAGCGGTCGAGAAAAAGAACCAATCAGCGGTCGAACAATCAGCCAATCGAATTGGTGTTTTCACGGTGTGCTTTCGCTCACGTCTGCGCCTACATCCGGGTACTGAGATGCTTTCGCCTACGTCCGCGCCTACAACCGGGTTCTTCTACACCCGAGTAATGTTTTCTGGACATGGATGGGTTAGCTTTGGCTCCATTCTAGGCCACTGATTGGCTAATACGGTGTTCGAAGCCAGTTTCATGCATTATGCTCATATAGCTTATAGTAATAAACTTAATCTATACGTCTTGGACGAGTCTTCACTGGCCGTCTTCCTTTACACGCACCTCAATGAAATGCCCGCTCCAAACCTAGACCAAAACACGTACTTGGTCTGTGGGCTGATTTCATTGGCTCTCTATTTTACTATAGTACTCTTGCATTCTAACATTGATGGGTTACATTTTGGCCCCATCCTACACCACTGATTTCAGTTTGACTGAATCTCCACATTGGGCAGTTATGCATTATGAATAAAACACACAAGACAGGAGTGTTTTGGTGAGATCTCATTTTGTTTTTTATTCAGTAACAACAACAACGTGAGAACAACCACGTGAAAACGGAAGCCCAGAACAGGGGGTCTCGTACATTGAAAGAACTGAAGCCCAGAACAGGGGGCTTGTACATTGAAAGAACTGAAGCCCAGAACAGGGGGCTTGTAAACTTAAGCCCAGAACAGCGGGCGTGTGTACATTGAAAGAATTCAAGATACATTCACACTGTCCGGGTTGAATCTTATCTCTCAAATGTCCAAATACGTGGTGCTCACACCATCGGCCTGGACTTTCCGTTTAGGGTAAAAGTAGGTGAAGGCGTCTCGCTGCTGGATGTAGGATCGCATCTGGTTCTCGACGACACGAAATCCCTTGTTGGTCCCAGTGGCACTCGCTTTGCTTTGCAGGACGTTCAGGTACAGGGCCTTGTTGATGTTGGGATCGCGTCGACTCACCCCCTTGCAACTGAACTTGTCACTGCCGTAACAAAAGTAGGTTTTGGAACACAGGGCGATCATGGCTTCACCACTCCACTCTAGCTTAAAGAGACCAGGGGTTCGCTTGTCGTGCTGGTAGTGGTGACGTCGAGGCAGCCATTGATCCCGTTCGGCTTCATACTGATCTCTTAGCTCTGGCTTCACCAAACTCTCCCAGTCGGCGTTGGAGACAGCCATGTAGGTGGAATCTGTGTCCATCTCCATCAACTGCCAATCGCTCTGGTCGAAATACACGTGTATAAAGTCATAGATGAACTCTAGCATGCGTAACTTGGCATATTGGTACATCATACATCCGATCTGTAGAGGTAAGTTGTAGGTGATGGTCTTTTTTGGTATTGCAAATGTGCACGGTCACGTGGCGATCTTGGTTGGTGACCGTTTTCCCGTATGATGCGTTGCCAATGGTTTTATATGTCTCGCCGATAATGGCTTTACTTGGGTTCACATCCCCTCCTCGTCGAGCAGTGGTCACTGTGTCGGCAAAACCTTGAAAACAGGCCTTGGGTGTATATTCCATGGCTTGATACACCCGGATAACTTCCAGACCATGATTCATATACCACCGTAGGATAGGGGTGCCGAGGAGAATTTTCTCGCCATGCATACTCCCAATGAGCATGCGTCGGGGCTGTGTGAGGAAGTGGTGCTCTTCAGCGTAGGCCCGCATGTGGTCGCCGATGTCGTTGCGAGTGACCTCTGTGTTCTTGAATATAGGTGGACAATCAGCAAACCTTGGTTTCAGGTGCTCGGGGACGTGGATATCACATTCCACAAAGCCAAAGAGTTGCTCGGTGCGGACAGCGTCAATGAGTTGGGCTGCGGTGCGAGTCCAGTGGCAATCCAAAGGTCGGTCGTAGGTCTGCAAGAACTTCCGCAATTCGGGCTGGGTCTGTTGCATGTGTTTGAACTCGCACTCCCACAGCTCAACGTATTCGTAGCCCAGCCCCTTGATGTAATCTCGGTTTTTCTGTGTTTCTTCCCGCAGGGCTTGAGGGCTGAGTAGCGACCCCTGGCATAGGCACACTCGTGTCCGTGCCAGTAGCACCCATGGAACTGGAACACAGTCGGTCTGTTGTCGATGAAGGCAAATCCATCGACAGGGAGTCGGCGATCACCGATCCGCTTCTCTGTGGCATTGGCTTGATGACGGATGGAGACTCCCCGTTGATGGGCTTCCCAATCGAGCCAGTGTTCCGCTAGATGTTTGGTGGAGCGTTGTGCCTTGAAATGATTGTCTTGGGGCAGCCACCGGATGTAATGACCAGCTGGCATTGGCTTAGCGAGGCACGACAAATAGAGGGCATTGGCATCAAACCCAATGATCTTATCACAGAGCTTCCCTCCTCGGATATGAGTGACACCTTGCTCATGGTAGCGATGAAACACAATACTCGGCCCACCTACGATATTCTGTTTCAGGCACGTGTGCATGTCGGCGTCTTTCTGATCAATGAGCGAAAAGAAGGTGGGCAGATCGTGGAAGAGGTACCGCAAGGTGAGTCCGGGAATGCTTACACAGTCCTTGAACATGTCCACGCCCATATTCTGATATAACCGGAACATCTTCTCTGTTGCCTCAAGGAAGGGTACGACGTCCAAGTTGTTGTACCATATGAGGAAATCTCGCAACGTCTTCATGCTGTGGCGGTTCCACACTTGTTGGAGTTCGATGTAGGTGGCCTCCGGCAGAGCTTCCCCTTTCAGGTCATTGTAAAACGCTTCCCTGGGTGGCAGCTGGGTGTCTTCTAAGTGGTCCAGGCTCGTCATATAGGTGTACGGGAAGTAACCTTTTGTCTGGGTACAGTCGTATGCTTTCACCCACTGATCATAACTGTAATTGGGTGCCAGGTAATTCCGCACATCCAGGAAACGAAGTGTAGTGGTGGAAAGGGCCACGTGGTCGTTGGTCTTCTTTATGACATACTTGACGATGCCGGCCTTGGCGAGATACGGGTACAAAAAGGTTTTGATGAGATTGAGGTCGTAACGCCCCGAATTGAACCCGAGGACGGGCAACTGACTCAAGTACTCCAGCAAGCGCAACTTCAGTTTCTCAGCATAGGGCTTGGGTGGTTTGACGGGTGATGGAGTGTCCTCGTCCTCGGTGTCTTCCGGAATCTCCGTATCCTTGATGTTCTCGATATCCCCGGTAGTCTCCATATCCTCGATGTCTTGGGGAAGTGTGGTAATACGGGAGTCTAGCTCGTCTAAGGCATACTGGAAGGTGGAAACTAGGTGCTCGAAACTGGCTAGACTCACAGTCTCCAAATACTCCATCATCCGGGCAATCAGTTCATGGGGATCACACATGGAGACCAAACACAGTGGGGTGTCGTACCCGGGCACGTTGGTATGGATACTCACACTGAGTGGAATGTGGCGCTGTGTCCATTGCGTTTTCGCCGAGGTCGCTTCCATGGGTTCAAGAATGGATTCAAAATCGTAACAGGCACGGAACGGGAAATAGCGCTGCTCGATAGGAATGTCGATGCCTTCGTCGGCGAGCTCTTCAAAGATGGTCGGCGTGTTGTGGAAGACGCCGCCAGGGTACTTCCGTTTGACGGCACCGTCACATGTCTTCTCGTGGCGATGTAGGAGCCAACTTTTTTTGAAGACGCGGTGACATTTGTCACAACTGTAGGACTGGGCGTATTTGTGCAGGTCCATGATGTACGAGAAATGCCCCACGGTCCCGTCCTGGTACAAGTTGAGATTCAGGGTCGTGGCATAACGCTCGGGTGACCGATGGACTAGGTGGGCGATGAATTGGTCGTCGGATTCACGGGTGAGGTTGTAGACAAAAATATTGACCTCGAACAACCTTTCGACCACGTCTAGTTTACTCAACGGCACGCCACGGAAATGGTGAGGTTCAATCTCTTGGTCTTTTAAATAGGCCTTGTAGTATTCGTTGGCGGCACGGTCACACATTCTGGCTGGTTCCTGGTCCAAATGAATCGCCAGACATCGGAATAAACATTTCCGGTCGGTATACGGTCCATTGGTGCCGCCTACTAAGGGATGCAAGCCTTCTCGCTGTTTCAGCCAAGCCGGTAAGTCGATGAATGTGCCAATGGGGTGATCTGTCAATTTGGTGACGAAAAAGGTGACGTTTGTTGCCATCTCCACGGTCCATTGGGTGTCGGGGCGTTGTCGCTGGGCCCAGTCCAAGGGATCCACTAACACGACCTGGGTCAGAACCATCTCCAGTGAGGTTCGATCTGTTACCGTGAATGGCTTGGCGTATACGTGAGTATTGGCACTCGGATAATAGTATCCCAGTTGGTCCATTGCCTTGTGTCGTATCAGGTAGCCAAACGACAGATTAAGCTTGAATGCACAGGATTGGTCGTGAAAGATGGCGTTGACGTAGTTGGAGAGATGTGCTAGGTCCGTCAGTCGAAAGTTGTAGCGATCTTGAAGTAGACACCGGCGATGGAAGCAATGCCGGATATTGGGCCAATGGCGTCGATACATATCACTCACGGGATCGTCTTCAGCAAGTATGTCGCTGGGCATGTCCACCGGGTCATTGATAAACTGACCCTTCTCATTGCAGAATTGCAAAATCTCGACGGGTTCAGGGGCCCGGATCAGTATCGACCTGGTAGGTGGTGGGATGATCATGGGCTCCGGTGTAGCAGGGGTTGGGATCTGCTTGGGTTCCGGTGTGTCGGCCGTTTCCATGGGTTCCTCCACACGAGGCTGAATGAGTGGTGTGTTGCATTCATGGCGGGTGTGCTGGTGACGTCTCAGCTGGTTCGGATGGTTGAATCGGTTGCCACACGTCTCACATAGATGCGTCGCTGACTCATGGGCAATCCGTTCATGGCGCTGTAAAGCATCCCGCCGTGTAAATGTCTGTGTGCAGGTCGTACAGGCGAACAGCGGTCGGGCGTTTCCATGCTGGGTTCGTTGATGTCTTTGTACATCACGCTGGCGAGTGAATGTTTGCGAACAGGTCGAGCAGGAGAACATGGCGTAAGTGATGGATTGTCCACTCAGCACAGTCTATATATAGCACAGAGGTCAAGTCTTCCGAGGAACTTCCGCGGTAATACGCCAACTTATTGATCTCGATCTGAAATTAGAAATAATGTTTAAGCCTCCTTTATGGATGTGAGTTGTGGGGACTGGTAAATAGGTAAAATATACACAATTACAACACATATAAGAGAAGTGGGAAGAGGTGCCGACATACTGACAAAGCCACATGATGTCACAGTATAGTCTTCCCGTTAACCTATTCTAAAGTACATACCGGTACCAAAAATCTAATGATTTGTGATATTTGTTGTATCTCAGGTACGCTTTTATTGTACCTGTTCATGTGGCAACTTGAACGATATGACCACACGGCTGTACTCAATACTGTAAACGTATTGCCAAAAGGTTGTGCAAATATGTTCTGAATTGGGCTACATACTCTAACGCTGCTCTGATAGTGTAATAACATAACTTGTTGGATACACTAGTATTTCCTGTACTGATACTTCACTTCAGTACTTTCAAAATCATTAAAAGTACTTGAAGCAAAAGTTAACAAAAATATGATTGAGGCAAAAACATGGTGCTCTGAAAACAAAATGATTATTAACCCAAGTAAAACTAAAGCAATGTTAATAGGGTCATCCCAAAAGTTAAAGCAATGTGGTATGGAATCTTTCAATGTCACAATCAATGGCACCCTTATTGAAAGAGTTGACCATCAAAAATTGCTTAGTTTACATTTAGATAAAACTATGTCTTGGCAATCTCATGTGGATCATATTTGTATTACTGTTTCAAGATTACTGTTTGTCCTGAGGAAGCATAAGTCTAATCCCACAGAATATGCGACTTTTATTCTACAATGGATACATATTCTCCCATATTATCAGTATCTGGGGTAATTGCTCAAACCAACTACTGAACATGATACATAAACTGCAAAAGACTGCAGCACGTTTGATCTTAGACAAAACAAAACATACTCCTTCTACTCAACTTTTTAACATGCTACAGTGGCAAACAGTATTTAATTTGATTAAACTCAATAAAGGTGTTACTGTATACAAATCATTCAATGTGTATTATAGCGTGTCGTGGCCGAATGGTTAGAGTGTCTGACTCTGACCCGGAGTGCTACAGCTGGCGTGGGTTCGCCCCTCACAAGTGACCGCTTACATATATACTCGCCTATTCACAAGGCACTGGACTGATTCGGTGTCCAGGGTAATATGGACTGATGGTGGAACTAGTTGCTACGCTAGACCTTCGCTAGCGGAGGCACTTGGGGAATAAAGTACCTGGGTATCTTTCAGTGACCGCTATATAAATCCACTCACAGTAGTACATCGCACACACCTGATCAGAAAAAGGGACGGGTCTTTTTGTACAGTCAGGAGGTGTCGATGCACTGTAAATAAGTTACTTGCACAGCCTACACAGCACGGGACCTCGATCACCCTAGTAAGCGGCAGGGTTACTGCAAGCTTCTAAATACCTCTGTAAGAGGGTGCTCCTAGATGAAAGGAGGGATTTCCGAACCAACAACAACAACAATTACCCAGATTACATGAAAAATCTATTCACTGACAACATTGGTCAAAGAACTCGGAGATCTTCAGCTACAAACACTCTTACTGAGCTGTTTAAGAAAAGCCTAATATATTCAGGACTGGTCCTGTGGAATTCCCTGCCAGCCAATACACAAAATGTTTCCTCTGTTCAGAGCTTTAAAACCTTGTTTGTGCAACAATATCTCCTTAAATCCCTAGATTGTATACTTATGCTCCTTTGTCTGTATTGCGTTCACAGTGATGCATACCAAATTGTATTTATATAGTTTTCTATTGCCCATATGAATGTTATCGTTTTTGCTACCATTTGAGTGTGATATGAATGGCATGTGAATGTTTTATGTGCGAGGGCCACAGGGAAGATCAGCATTGTTTGTTGACTGAGCATACATTTGTACTTCACCCTCTTGAAATAAAGTTTTATTATTATTATTATTAAGATCTCACTTCTGAATATTATGTTCGAAATTAAATACCTGGATGCGGTCATCTATGCTACTGGATTTGTAGTTCTTGAAACTATTCCATGGAAGAAATGAAAATAGTTCAATTTAAGCTTCTTGAATTTTACATGTACGAAACATGATTTCGTTCAGGTTCTTGTAATTCAAATGCCTGTATTTGTCCTTAATATTGAAAATAATACCAATTAGATGTTGCGCCAAGTGTTAAAACTTAGCAAGAAAAATGATTCCTCTCTCTATGATGCAGTGTTGAGAAATATACGTTCTTGTAGAAGGCATTATTACCTCCAAGATCCAACTGAGAAGTTATAGGTCACTTACAAAAAAAATTAACTCACCAGCTTACTGCATTTCAGTGTTCTGTTTATCTTATGAAAAGTTGATAATTTCTCATCACTACACACAGAGAAACATGACTATCACCAAAATGATTACATGTATATGTAGTCTTTTCCCATCAATTATGCATTTGCAATGAAATAACCCTTCAGAGGGAGGTTGAATTAACAATCAGCAGGAATGGATCTCTTACAACCCTTCCCGAACCACGTAGTTTCTCTATTATACCTAAAATTGCTCCTCACATTGTACTAGGGTGAGGATTTTAGTTTATTTTTTGTATAGTATCTCCCTCATCGAATTGCACTTGAAAACATCCGCCCTAAATGAAACTACTACGAGCAGGTCTCTTGAGCAGGACAAACAGGTGAATGTGCAAACTATATCCTGACCAAACTCTATTAAAATTTATGTGAACAATGGGAAAATACACTTTGCCTTAGCATATTAATCTAAACTGGACAAAGATCTATCTGTTGCTTCTGAATAGCTGGGAGAAATATTTGAATGCTTTCGGAAATTTTAATAATGATGAAAATATGATGAATATACTTGAATATCATAATCAAAACTGTTCAAGAAATAATCATCCCTCCAACAGTTTCACCACTTTACAAGGAAATTAGCAGTTCTTAATCTTTCTATAGCAGTCATAATTCTTCAAATTACTCCACCTTATGTAAGAAGGCATACTTGTCATCTGATTTGTTAGCTGAAAATAATTTAGTATTCTTCAGTAAATTAGATTGCTTATTTATAAGAATAGACAGCAACAGTTCTTCCAATTATTCCATTATGAAGGAGGCATCTTTTCAGCTGTTTGAATTTATTGTGCTACATGTAGGAGGATTGCTTAATTGCAATTAAAATATTGAGAATTTCCCAGGAAGCAATTGTACACATAACCTTTCAGGATTGAACCTACATGCAATTTCACTGTATATTTGACTTGGATTAAGGCCATGTCTCCACAGGATTCCTGTGACCATATTACCAGATGTATGTAGTAGGCCTATACATTGTATAAGTTCACAAGATCTAGCTAGAATCCCCTGAGCTATACATGTATTGTCAGAAGACAGCATTGACCACCACCCTCCTGCTTATAACACATGATGTGACGTGGCAGGTCACTATTGTTGATGTGCCATGTTCGTGCTGATATCGACTGATCTCGTTGTTTGTTATGTTGTCATTCAAATACTCCGCCTTTTGAAATGTACACACAGATCACCCATGACGCCACACGAATCTCATGAAGTGGGCCTATAATGTTTATCTTTCGTACACTTCCAGTTTATGAACTTCTGGTATTGTAAAAACACTATTATTGGTATTGTAGAAATAAATGAAACAATATGCGAAGGTCATTCAGCTTCACAAATGCTCCACATTATGTAATGACCATGTGCATTTATGGTGTGCCATTTAGAAAGGCAAAATCCTACACCATATACAGTGAGAACAGCAATAAATAGTGTATTCAACCTTCAAGTCTTTATTGTGTAGGTATGATCTTGTTAGTTGATATTATTTTCAAGATAAATGTTTCTGATACCATTTGACAAGGGGAAACCCTCATCCTCAGGAATATATATATCAACCTACATGTAGCAATGCTGTTGTGTTTTTAGTTACTGATGATGCAGTGAATCAATGCAAGGGCATATGAATCACAAAATTGGATATAACCACAACATCAAAATGTAAAGGATTAAACCTTGTCTAGTAGCATATGGAACATCTCTCTGAATATATGAACTGTAACAGATAGGCACATCTATTAATGCCCAAGCCTTGGAATTATTGGATATGCATATAGTGACATAGTCTTGCCAATTGCCTGATAGAGATCAGATTTGCAGTTATCAATTTATCAATTCTGTATGATTTTAGGGTATTCATAAGGATGTGGTGTCTTATTCCATGCCCCCCCCCCCATTCAGTTGTAGCTTTACCAACACAAGCTTGATTCAGTGTTGTGAATCAACTGTTAAAACTGGATTGGAGTGATAGTCTTGTGATTGGGCTAGGGCTACCTAAAAATCGAGCAAGATCGATTTCCCGTTAAGTACATTAGGATCCATCAATTAATCCTCTGTTCGAATCCAGTCAAATCTTGATAGAGATCTGTTGGATTGAGGAGTAGACCCTTGCGGATGTCAATTAATCGAAAAGGTTTCTGTTAACATTATTTCAAAATCAGAAAGATACCCAATTTTAGTAAAATGGCAAAAACTGAAATCACTTGTATTGAGGAAAAATTGGACTATTGGTTATTCTCTGCCCCAGGCACTGGCTTATCGACAATAACTGACTGAATGCAGACTAATAATCCTGCGCATATGGAGTCTGAGATGGTTCAATTTCAAGTTTTATCACTGTGCATTCTCACAGAACTTCATGTATTGCCATGCAAACCCTATCACTCTCGTTCTTGGCTCAGCTGAGATTACAGCGTAGCACTGCCAGGACCAACAACGAACTGGCAGTTAACATGCATTAGAATTCTCGATCACGATCTGCGGGCAGTTTCAACATACCCATCCACAGATGGGCCCTTCTGTAGGAGGCTGGTAACCTCCACCATATATCTGTTGTGCCATGTCAATTATAATTCTCTGTTTTATTTTTTAGTTTAATGTTTTATCACTGCTAATGACCGACCAGCCTTCCAGCCATGGCTCGGATCTCAAGCAACCTCACAACGTTCAACACCACTGAATCACAAAGAGCCTCATTTTCAGTATCCGGATATTCAAATATTGGGGATATCAGGGAACCTGTTAAGATGGGGTAGGAGAAAGGGTTGCATGGTGTGCTCTGCATGACCAGTGCCCACTGTATCATTATGGAGTGCCTGAACTTATACATCCATCATTCTGCAGTCATGAGAAGATGCGGTCACAAAATTGATTGATAATGTCATTAGGGATATCGCGATGTATGCATCATCTTGTTGTGTTGTAGGTATCGATTCAATATTAAGGATTTAATCAGCCTCAAAATCGATGGATTTAGTCAACTCTCCCATGTGCGTTTTTCAGCAGAGAAGATTACTAAAGCATCAAATGTATAATATTTGATGATAGTGGGATCGCCATATACAATGGATGCAAGAATATCTTGTCAGATCAATTTGTAACTCTGCTCGCTTCGACGGTTTTTCTGTTTCGCCATTGAGTATGTGTTGTACGCGGAGAGGAAAATGACGTATGAGTGACGTAGCGACGCTCACGAATCTGAATGCTGAACAGATGCAGCCGTGGGATAACGTCATGGCTCGTGCCTAAGGTTTTGATAATGTCGCATAGCATACGTTGGTAGAATGCACCACACGTGTATACGCTAGTTGACATGGTCGTGGAAAAATAAACAGCATGCCATACTGTTTATTTTGATGATCAATTCCTCCCATTTTCTCGTGAATGGCAGAAACAAGTTTAGTTTTATGTGGCAAAATGTGTTTCATTTTGTACCGGTACCTGTTGTAACATATGTCACTTTCGCCAAGTTTGAGAGACATCGATTTCAGCCTAGATTTTGAGGCTGATCACATCTATAATTTCTTTATCCAGGTGATGCTCTATTATGGTTCAACATGTTCATGATGCACTTCTGCTGTTCTGTCATATGGTGCATGAACAAAGTTACAGCCCGTGACTCTAAGCAGAAATTAGGGCCAGTGGTAGTCTCTCGAAAACAAATGGAATGAAAGTGTCCATAACAAGGAAAAATTTATTCAGGGATCCATAGATGCTATGGAACGGCCGAATGAATACATTTTAAGATATCTATATCTAATCAACGTACCCATGACGCTGTGTGGTTTCTGAAATTACGCGATTATTGAAGCGTAACATATCTTAACCCCAGCCTATGTCAATTAAATCTGTCCGAAAAAAAATAGCGCAAGGAGTATAGAGAACTATATATCATTTCCTGTACGATATGGAACTGAAATATGGTGATCGATGTTAACTGTACACAATGTGTGACAACTTTCGTGCATCATGTGAATGTTGGAAGAAGCACCCCTTGTCTCTTTATTACCCCTCCTCCTTCCCTCTCCCGGCGCTGGTCAAGCTCAGTGTAAAACTGTGCTAAGAATGATGCATTTTTCATGGAAAAGAACACTCTCAAAGTTTAAGTTCAGTGTTATAATGAACTGTTTAACCTAATTATTGATTCTGGTTGTTTTCCCTCAGAATGGACTAAATCCTATCTTGTCCCTGTCCATAAGAAGGGGGATAACTCTGATATAAACAACTATAGAGGAATTGCCCTTGCTAGCTGCCTCAGCAAACTTTTACTTAGCATAGTTAACTCGCGTTTAGCCAATTATCTTGAAGACAATCACCTTTTAGATAACTCTCAATTTGGCTTTCGTAAAAATAAGTCAACTGTAGACAATATCTTTATTCTTAACACGCTAATCCGAAAATATAAGGGACACAACAGAAAGCTATTTATTTGCTTTGTCGATTTTAGCAAGGCATTTGATCGAATTTGGCGTGATGGTCTTCTCCATAAATTATTAGCTCTAAATATTGGTGGTAACATATACAATTTAATTAAAGATATGTATCGAAACACTTCATACTTAGTACGCACGGGTCAGGGTACATCGGATCCCATTTTGTCAAATATTGGAGTAAAGCAAGGCTGTGTCTGCAGCCCCACATTGTTTAATGTTTACTTGAGTGATTTGAGCTATTACATCAATGATGAAAAGAGCAATCCACCTGTTCTAAATGATGTCCCATTATCCCACCTCCTTTTTGCAGATGACCTTGTCCTCTTATCTACTTCACGTACAGGGCTGCAACACAGTCTAGACCAACTGTCTTTGTTTTGTAAACATTGGAAACTAAATGTTAATCCTAAGAAGACACAAGTAATGGTGATTGGATGCAGTCACAAGTTTGCCATTAAGAATTATTATTCTTTTAACATTGATAATTACCTACTTGATATAGTAGATTCCTATAACTACCTTGGCATCCAGTTCAGTTGCCAAGGAAATTTTAAGTCCACTATTCATAACCTAAGGACTAAAGCTACACGGTCTTGGTTTAAACTCAAACAAAGCCTTAGTACACCTGTATCCTCACCAGTTAAAACCCTCTTAAAACTATATCAAACCATAACAGAACCAATCTGTGTGTACGCTTCAGAGGTATGGGGCTATACTTTACTGTCTAAAGGGGATGATATCTTCAAAAACTGGGCAAACATACCTTGTAATAGGGTTTCAATACAAGCATGTAAGAGTATACTAGAGCTCCCAAAACGTGCCAGTAATATTGGCTGTTTGGCCGAATTAGGTGTTTATCCCATGATTATCAAAGTACTGACTAACATGGTTAAATACTGGTTGAAGCTCCAACAAACACTGGATACCTCACTTCTTTACCATGCCTTCCAGGAAGATGTCAATCTCATGTCAACTCATCCGAAGTTTTCTTGGACATGTTCCATTGATCACATCCTTAGGACAACACTGGGTTATACTCACTCAGACCAAATTCCTTTGCCGGTCAATGCAATTGTTAAAAAATTACATTGTTCATTACAAAACTGTTTTAAAGAAATGTTTTTGCAACAAACTGGACAAATTAACAACCATACTCATCTCAGCAGTAATGTTAAATTGAGAACTTATGGTCTTGTTAAACACGATTTTGTATTGTCTGATTATATGTTGTATATCAAGAGTAACAAGTTACGAAAGTCTCTGAGTAGTCTCCGCTTAAGTACTCATACTTTGGAGATTGAGAAGGGGAGATATAAAAAAGATGTACCTCCAGAGGATCGACTCTGTATATATTGTTCTCTGGGTGTAGTGGAGGATGAGGAACATTTCCTTGTCACTTGTCCATTGTATGACAACCTAAGGAACAATCTTGTAAATAACCTTGATATATCGCATATGTCTAATGAAGATCTGTTTAAGCTACTGCTCAATCCACCTGCAGATAAATCTGTGATGGTTGCATCCTTTGTTTATTACTGTTTTGAAAAAAGGAAGGATGATGTTGCACGTCCTAGTTTAAATGGTTAAGATCACCGGTTAACACAGCTAGGGCTTCACAGCATGTCCTTTGAATAAAATAAACAATTATATCAGTGATACCGGTACTTCGTTTAGAAATATTGTCAATATTCTTCTTTGTTAGATCATGGTTAGATCAAGCTGGTTGAATCCTGGCTACTATTATTACTGATAAGACAATGTTATTGTCTACCTCAATGTTTATATATGTGTGTATATATCTTTTTGTACGATATTTTCTAACTTCAATTTGTATTTGTGTACCCGGCCTATGTGGGCGTTTATGTACAATAAAATTCTATTCTATTCTATTCTAATGATCCCCATATGACAAGTGATTGATCATACCTATTCCAAATATGTCGGATCAAAGCAAGTTGATTTGGAGAAAAGCGTCGAAATATGGACCATCTAACATTCTCCCATCATAAGACTTGTGAAGAGCAACTTCGTCACATTTTAAACCTATTGAGTTTGATGCTTACTAAACTCGCACGACTGTATCAAACGATGTTCTCACATTTAATAGCTGAAATGATAGCACCTCACTTGTGTCTCTTTCTGTCGTCGTCTCCACAATGATTGACGTACCAAACTTGCAGCGATAGGCTACCGTTGAGTGTTTACAAAAATATTTCCGATTCTCACTACGGTAAAACTTGACGCGTTCCAGTAAACGAATAAGGATTTGTCTCCCCAAAAAAAAGGGGGGGGATATATCATTACGTACGTGTAAGTGGTTGAGTGCTCGTTAGGTAAGAATTCAGGCAAGTCGCTCCTCTCGCCAGGTAGGCTCCGGCTGGTGAGGTATAGGCTGAGGTATATCCACTGGTCAGGCAAGTCGCTCCTCTCGTCAGGTAGGCTCCGGCTGGTGAGGTAGGCTGAGGTATATCCACTGGTCGGGCAAATGTGGTAGAATCCAGGCAAGTCGCTCCTCTCGTCAGGCTGGATATCTAGGCTCAGGCTGGTCAGGTTGCGCAGCGTCGGGAGGTCAGTGAAAGAATGACGCAATGCCATGAAAATTCCGGCTTTTATAGGAAAAATAGAAGTAGGCGCGGACGTAGGCGAAAGCACACCGTGAATACACCAATTCGATTGGCTGATTGTTCGGCCGCTGATTGGTTCTTTTTCCCGACCCCTGATTGGTCCAAATGGAACTGCCCATCTTTCCCAGGTTAATTTACAATCCCCTGTTTGTGCTCAAGCTCTGTATATCGATGCCGCAACATTGTAGCGATCGTGGTGCAACATTGTTGCAATTCGAGGAGCCATGTGTTCGGCACTTGAGCTCACTCACGCAGACACGTAGGCGCCAGACCAGGGGTTCACGGTCGCCGCAACATTGTAGCGATCGTGGTGCAACATTGTTGCAATTCGAGGAGCCATGTGTTCGGCACGTGAGCTCACTCACACGTAGGCACCAGACCAGGTGTTGTTGAGTGAAATGGGGCACTGCGGTACGCAAAAAGTTCAGGTTAAAAAAAGGGCCGGACGTGCCGCCATCTTGAACCAGAAGGCAGACGCCGCCATCTTGGATATGTCCCATAATGCACCCGGTAAAAATACTCGCTTCTGATTGGCTGAGGGCAGCGCGCCACTCAACCGGAAGTGAGCGCGCCACAAACAATAGGCAATTTGCACTTTTCCTACTACTTCTCTTGGCATACAGCTTGATCACCATGTATTGATTGCACAAGTCTCGTAAACTCTGTAGTCTGCTTAATGTCTTAGAACATATATGACATACATTAGATGACTGGACATGTTAACGCTTGAACTTTCTCACTACAAATGTAGTCAGATGACCAAGCTTACCCTTCATATTGTCATCGTTCATGTACAAGTATCAACCCGTGTACACCGTCCATGTCCACGTATACCCTCCATGAACCGACCATGTACCGTCCATGAACGCCCATGCGTCCATGTACGATCCATAGCCGTCCATGAGCCGTCAATTGGTCCACGTACCGTCCATAATCGTCCTGCTTTCTCTCTTCAATATCAACGCTATATTGTTCATATATAGGGTCGGCGAAAATCTCTTTCCACACATTATATTTAATAGGCTTTCACATATCAATAGGTTGATTTATCTCACCAGAATGAATAGTTTCTTCACAATCACTCTCAACTACTTCATGAAAGTGTACGAAGATGCGATTTCTTCATCTTATGGTCACCTCTTTGTCGAACTCAAACCGAATACTCAGGAACATCAAAGGTTGAAGGCAAATGTATTTGGAAGTATTTCCACTGCTCATTGTTAAAGGCAATGTCCATTCCAAACATATATGCTACTGTAGTTGCCTCCCTTTATGGATGCCATACTGTTTCCATAGATTAACTTAGGCCTAAAAAAATGGGCTTCACCAGGTCAGTATTGTTAAGCATTTTGAATACCTTCATCAGGTCGTTTCCACATAAACTGTGACCCTGAGTGAGTGGAAAAAAAGAAGTTCGTGATACTTAGTAAGGTAGAATATTTTGTGACCGGGTAGTGTGTTACCCTCGTCTGGATCATATCTATTTCATGATTATGTCTTTCCAATCTGGGGCAACATACCACATGAAATGTACTAGTTTAGGTCACACAAAAGATTGTACTTTATACAATGTCAGAAACAAGCTAGGTTTCTAATTCTCTGGAGATTCCCCAACGAAGGCAAGCCCTTAGCCTTCGTCCATGAAGAAGTCTGATCACAGGGACTCGTTCACTTTCTTCACCAAACCGATGAAATCGTTCTGAAACTCCAAGTCGAGTAGTCGAGAAAACCATTCGAGTATATTCTCATATCAGTGCTTTTAAGTGAAAGCTGATCAAAAATCTCTTCTGCTCGACCGTTAAATCAATTTATCGACCTTTCTCCATAGAAGTTCGTTGCCATTTTATATTTGCTAAACAATGGGAGAAAAATTTACAAATAAGTTATTTTTCTATATACTATTGTCATATAATAATGAGAGTATGAGATAATATAAGAAATGTTCATACTTCTGCGCTTTGATCACAACTCTCTTGTGACTTGTTGAATACGAACTGTTCAACAGTTTTCAATAAGGGTTGGGTGGCATCATGATATTACGACTTGTGTAATGACTAATTAAACAATAGTGAGTACAGTGATCAAGTTTGCATCTGGAGAAATTGCGATCGCTAATGGTGATTATATTTTTAACATGACATACCATGTCATTGGGGCCACAAACGATTTTCTCGAAGAAATCAAGCTGAATGAATTCTCTCGAATTGAATAAAAATCTCCAGACTTATTATTATTCGTCGCTTTGCATGTCATCGTTCACATGTCCTTGCCCCTTCCATCTGCTGACTGTACTCTATCCAAGTATTACGTTGAAACTTCATACGGATTCCGCCTGTGCTTTCAACCGCCCACTCTGACTCCATCAGTCTAGGCCTGCCACATATTCGTGCAGTGTTATACTAAGATCGTGATTTCTTCCTTCACACATTCACGTCCTCGATCTGAGACGCGATATTACCTATAGTCCCCAGTATGTAAATTCGTGTGGTCACGTCATAGTGCATATTTGCAGTTCCTACTCCATGTAAATATCACTAGAAAATGCATACAATAGTCAAGTCTGGGGACAACAATATGTCTAGACTGGTGCCATTTCAGCGACACAAAGACTCAGATAATAGCTTCCTACATGAAGTATGTACCATATTTGCTGAACGCGACATTAAACCTTAATTCTCTCTCTCTCTCCCTCCAAATATTCTGGTTAACAGCTCGTAGAGCCAGATAATAACGACAATTTGAAATATCCATAAGGCTTCGGATACGTACAATGATATGTCCAATGCTCACTACACTAGTAGATGTATTCGGCTAATTGTAAATAACACCTTTATTCTTTAATAATGTGATGGTCGGTGTGACTAGTGCTACACCGACTGTCAAGGAATGCCGATGACATGAAATATTACCAATACATTTCACATATTGGTGAGATAAATAAAGGGGGAGAAAACATAATGACGTCTGGCGACTAAAGAGTAAACAAATATCCAAGTTACTTGTAATGACTTGACTCTTCTCGGTTGATTGCCATTCGAACAGCATTGATAGTACTCGTTATATGTATTGTAATGGCCTGCACAGATTTCTTTTATTATACACCTTCATTAAATAGACTTTGATCCCTCGATCGCTAAACTGGTTTGGTTGGTTGGTTGTTTTAAGTTTAACGTCGCACCTAACCTTATTGGTCACACGGCGGCGATGACCCAAACAAACATACCCTAGCAAACCCTAACAAAAACCTAACCAAAACTACAAAATAATTTGATTTTCGAATTTTGAAAATTAGGCTCTACAGACACTGATCACAATGGATCGTCGGAGAGCCTAATTTGTTTGGTACTTTAATCTACCTCCTGTACCAGACAAAAATGGTACAAACCATGCTGCCCTAAGCTGGAGGGCTCGCTAAATTGGTATCATACTGAACGATATCCCTGTTGAAAAATGAATGCTCTTTAATCGATAAGTAACTGAAGTAAAACATGGCATGTTCACTTGACACGTTATTTCACCTTCTGTTTTTTCTATAACTCAGCGTGTATAGTTTTTGTTCACGACGTGAGTGTTAAAGTAGCATGAATTCCTGTGTATGCGAGAAGAACTGCATAGCGGTAATGGCCCCTGTCGTACGGATGTAGGTAATTATTGCCCTGTTTCCATCAAACGATAAATTCATTCGCAGACTATTGAAAAGCAACTGATATCGGTGACCGTGGACATTTAGCGCACTTTTCAGATAGACAATTGGATCATGAACTGAGTTTGAAGTGGCACTAAAACGGTCTAGATTCACTTACAGGATAAAAAAGTATTTATAATTCTGAGGAAAAAGCCGCTTACCGCATGCAAATACTTCGAAAGGCTGCTGAGATTTTGGAGTTTGAAGTATAAATATGATGTATTCAGGGAATTTATACACTGGATTTTGTGATGTCACCAATTTAACTGATAATAAAGAGCTAAATTTATGTTGGTATATTAACAGATCTAGAAGTCTGATTTATAAAATTTATAAGGTTCATTATCTATGCTCATTAGTCATAGCATTATGCAAATTGTAGGACTTCGTTTTCTGACTCATTCCAATTATTTGTAGAAATACGGTTACCATAGCAACCAATTTTTGCGGGTCATGAAATATTAATTACTGAACATTCAGTACCAACTGGTCCTGAGATAAAGAGACTGAGACTCTCAGCTATGATCTGTATTCAAAAATACTCCAGGGATGACAGCAAAAGCGTTACAACAACATACACTTATACAACAAGATAGCACTGTTTAGCCGTCAACCGTTGTCAATGATGCGGTATTAGTGGTATTTTACCGGGTCAAACATCCATCGCTCTGTCTAAAAAAAAATAAGCTCAACGGCCCTTTAGTAGCTATCATTGAACTACCTTCAAACAGTTAGTATAACAGACGTAATAATGTTATCTCGAATCTGTTATCTCACATCTCCTACCTCTTAGGTGCAATCTGCATTGTAGTGTATGATATCTTTGGTATCTGTGATTTTATCTCATCTTTGCAATTACCTTCGTGGTGTTTTAACCTCCATATGTTTCTTTTATAACTTGATATTATCAAAGCGGATTCCATTACTTGTGATACAGTAATTGACATCAGTTGTTTGAATAAATTGTTTGATATTGCGCTTCTTGTGTTTCATGATTTTCATTTCGACTGGAGTAATTTCATTGTCAATTAGGCTGAATATAAAGAACATAATGAGCCATCATAGAATGCTTAACATAACGCAAAATGAGACGACTCGAACTAATGTCGATTTCGGAAAGAAATCGATATACTATTGATATCAATGACGCTGATAGGTAAACCGGGCAAGTGATGTTCATTCCACTACTCAGATTATCTCCAACAATTGTCAGTCGAACGTACGGCTATTAGCGGGACTTGTAGGTAATAACGTTTTTCTTTTCCACGAATCTATATTATTGCAGAGTGTAGTGACAACTAATCCACAGGGAAATGACGCTAGCTAATTTATTTTCTTTCCTTTTTTATTTCATAGCTTTCGCTTGTTTGAAAGACAATTCTGACAACCAGAACTCGAGCTGTTGATTATTCACACAATAGTTGATCTGAAAAGCCGTTGGCTTGAAACAACAGCTAGGGGATTCTTGTCATTGATTAAAACTGTTGACGTGGCTTGATAATGTATTCGCGTTCTGTTATTTATTGATGATTTCCTTGTCTAGCAAATCAACCAAATAATGAACGTAATTACCGTCCAATTCGGAGTGTGATTAAGCTTTGCTCCATACGTCATATGCGTTTTATCAACAAAACCGTGTGTTGTTTATGAGATAGGTTATGTCTACGTCTAAGAATCCACCGTACTCACCGTATGTGCAGTGCCGAGGGAAGCATTCCTGTGGAGTAATATGTTTGATTTCTGGTCGGCAGACGTCATCAACTTTTTCCCACCTCTTGCTTTTCGCTCCAATTCAGTAATTAGCGTTTCTGTTGTCAATTTTCAAGCCTCGAAAGCAATTTATTTTGCCAACAATTTTTATTTTTGATGAAAGCATGTCTAGGCTCGTCTCGTGTTACCATTTATTTTATCATACTAATGAAATTGATTGCATCTCGCCAATGGCTTATTGAATATGTTTTGGGAGGGCAGACGTAAGATGTTCACCGAGTTTGCATACGGTTCGGATAGCATCATAGTGTTACGAATCGTGAAATCACAAATGAACCAAAGGTGGGGGAAGTTTCCAATTCGTATATGGGGCAATTGCACTCATGAATGACGAATATGCTTCAATACCGAGCAGAATTCGCAAAGCAATCTCTGTAACTATTGCATAGATGAAGGTGTAATTGTTGTAGATATGAAACAAAACTAAATTTCTGCTTTTCTTCGTTATCATGCAGTTTTTGCAAGAAAATTACATAAATAAAAACTTCGAAAATCGATCAAAAAAATCACTTTAATGAAAATGACGTCACTGTCATGCCATCAAGGCGACCATCTTAGTTTTTTACATTTTCTGGTAGAGCTCGACACAAGGGTGTTGTGTGGTAAATTTCAGCTCCCTACCCAAGGGGTAAGGAAAATAATTAGGGCCGGGAGGAATGAAAAAGGCCACCAGCCCTGGACAGGTCCTCAAAAGCCACGGCAGATAGGGGTAATTATAAAAGGTGGGAATAATCCAAAGCAAACATCCGCACTGCGATGATCTGAACTTGAAGTTGTATCATCAATTTACCTCACAGTCATTGTGAATCACCGGATTTTAAAACGAGAGATCCTGAAGGATCCATTGTCCGATAATTGTAAGCTAATGGCAAGAGGATGTTTTTGTCCATTGTTACTAAGAACAAACGATTGATTGAAATTTTGTTTACAGAATTCCGAATCTGAGCGAAAAAGATCGAAAAAGGGACACTGAAAAACACCAAGACATAATCTAAGTTTCAGGAGTTTTAAGATTTCTAGAAACTGTACTTATGTCGGTTGTTATAATACAAGAAAAATGAGCAAAGTTAGTCTGAAAGTGAATGTACATGTACGGAGGATCGTTTGTCTTCGTTTTGTATTTTTTTATTTATTTTTTTGCATGTGTCATCATTGGGTAATGGAAGCGAAGACAAATCTCTTTGACACTTTGGAATGAGCTATGAAACATACTTAAGATTTTATAATTAGGAACGAATGCTAATTCTGTTCTGTTTACTGGGCTAGTTTGATATATCTCTTTTAAGATACCATGCTCGGAAATAGTAAGATGATACAATACTTAATACTGAAGGGATCCGTTCCGCGCAGTAATGTTGTGATTTCGAAAGTACCTGAATCCTGATTATCTCCCTTGGACCGAAACATGCAGTAGTCTACAGTTGTCGAGTTGTGACGTTGAGTCACAAGAGTGACGTCCCTTCATGTAGCCGACCCGCCAGCAGACGAAAGGGTGGGGCAGTTTACTTGCAACTGCATGGACTAAAGAAAACTGATTTAAAATTTGAAGAAATACACTTTAATTCCGAATTATTTGAACTCCTTGATATGGAAGGTGAAGGTATGGATATTCTCTATAGTCAATATATAGAATATGCCCCACCGTTTGATCCGCCGAGTCTTGTGATGCAACGTCACAACTCGGGAATACCGTATTAATTTTGAAGCGTAACTTGGATTTTCGAATCGGACCAAAAAGGTATCTTCCACAACTAGGCCCCATGTGAGACCTGTGTACCAAATTTCAGAAAGATCCATGAAATATTTACTGAGAATTCACGATAACAATGTTTCAAGGGGAAATTCAAGATGGCCATCTGGCAGCCATGTTGGATTTTCGAATCGTACCAAAAAGGTATCTTGCACAACTGAGTCACAAGGGGAACCTGTGTACCAAATTTGAGGAAGATCCATCCAGTACTTCTTGAGAAATCACGATAATAAATTTTCATTGGGAAATCCAAGATGGGCGCCTGGTGGCCATATTGGATTTTTGAATCGGAACGAAAAAGGTATCTTGCACAACTAGACCCCAAGGGGAACCTATGTACCAAATTTGCGAAAGATCCCTGCAGAACTTCCTGAGAAGTACTTCCTGAGAAATCACGATAACAAAGTTTCATAGGGAAATCTAAGATGGCTGCCTGATGGCCATATTGGATTTTCGAATCGGACCAGAAAAGATATCATGCACAACTAGACCTCAAGGGGAACATGTGTACCAAATTTGAGAAAGATCCATGCAGTAGTTCCTGTGAAATCGCGATAACAAAGTTTCATGGGGAAATCCAAGATGGCCACCTTGTGACCATATTGATTATTCGAGTCGGAGCAGAAAAGGTATCTTGCACAACTAGACCCCAAGGGGAACCTGTGTACCAAATTTGAGAAAGATCCATGCAGTAGTTCCTGAGAAATCGCGATAACAAGAACTGTTTACGGACGGACTGACGGACCACGGACCACGGACGAAAAGTGTTTTGAACAGCCCACCATCTGGTGATGGTGGGCTAAAAAGTTATAAATGAATGACAAATCATAACATAAGAAACACCTGATATAGTGACAGACCGTCGTGGGACCAGGTCAGATTCAATCTGTTAGATCTGTGATTCAGTTTCAGATTCATATTGCGATCGGGGCTTCAATCAAAACAGCGCAGCTGTGTCAATCCAGATTTGTCTGGACCTTTTTTTCCAGAATAGGGAATTTGCTGGGTGGTAAAGTCCGGGTTGCATTAATTGGTGTCTATTTCCGAGATGCTCGTTTTTGTTCTGTTGAATGACAAACAGATATTTCCTCCAGTTGGCCAGATGATAATTTCTTACATTTCTGTCATTTTGAAATCCTCGATGTCGACAGATACTAATTTGTACTAGTTTTTTCTCATTCCCCATTAACTGAATTTCACGTCATCGTGTTGATGCATGTGGCATGAAACATTAGTGCAACGCGCCCACAGAAAGAGAGAAATCTCTATCTGCCGCTCTATATGTGTATAGCGGGGAACAAGTACAAACTTTAGGTTGATGCAGTTCTGCGTCACACAAACAATTTTGCAAGTGGTAAAATGCAAGCCAATGATTTGTGTTAATTTAGAGCTGGTAAAAAACTTGATATGAAATAGGCAAGCCAGAAGCCAGAGAAAGAAGTAGTCTCCGCTCGCTTCTTGGCATTGCCTATTTCATATTAGGGGATATCCATCTCAAATCACACACGATGTCATTAGCGTTACAAGCGATTTTCTCGAGAAAAGTCAAGCCAGATAAATTGTCTTGAATTCTATAGACATCTTCGGACTTGAATTCTTTGTGGCTTTGCTCGTTAAATCTTCTAGAGGTCATTTGTCCCTTCCAACCGCTGATTAAAATCTATTTAACACCACACCCAAACAGGGTGGTAAAGTAACCTGTATTCAACTTTACGTAAATATCTTCACCCGGATTTCGTCTGGGAGTTCGATCCCCGAGACTTGAGCACTCCAGTCCTGCCCCATATTGGCCCAGTCTTACACTAAGATCCTAAATACCGCCTTCACAGACATTCCCGTTTCCGCGTTTGAAAGAGATGGTATAATACCAAGTCACTCATATGCATTAGATGAGGTCACATCAAACATCGAGACATTATTCTTTACAGCTTGAAGAGCCAGACAATAACGACAATTTGAAACATCCATAGGCCATCGAATACGTACATGTCCAGAAGCGCAATATTTAAAACTTGTAGCTGTATTTGGCGAATAGTAATTAACACCTTTAATATCAAGTAAAGTGGCCTTAGAAGTGACTACTGGTTCACTGACTGTATGCAAATGACATGAGCGGTTATCAGAAAAGGGCACATATATCGAAGATACTTGTAATGTCGTGGCCCTTCTCAATTGATCGCTATTCGAAAAATATTGATTATGCACGGTATGTGTAGTAATACAATAGCCCGCATAGATTTCTGTTTAATACGCCATTATCAAATCAGCTTTGATCCCTGGATTGCTATCCCTGGGCGACATCTCTGTTGGCAGAACTATGCTCTTTAATCAATAGCCGACAGAAGTAAAACAATATCCGTTACAGATACGTTACGTGTCTTTCCTTGACACGTTACTTCGCCTTCCGTTGTTCTATAACTCAGCGTGTTTAGGTTTTTTATCCTTTTCCTCGACTTGACTGTTAATGCGTCAGAAATTCCTGTGCGTCGCGAGAAGAATGGCATAGCGGTAATTGCCCTTGTCACGTGGATATTGGTGATTATTGCCTTGTTTCCATCAAATGATAAATCCATTTATACACTGTTGAGAAGCAAGGGATATTGATGGCCGTAGACATTTAGTACAAGTAAGCGCAGTTCTGAGAGAGACAAGTGGTTTATGAACGGCGTTTTGATGATTTTACCCATCTTCACATTTCAAGTTAAATACTACACTAACGTTCCAACATCTTCCATGACCTAAATGAATGGAGTAAATTGTTCAAACCGTAAACGCACGTGACGTCATATAGCCAATCAATATATGAGCTTGTCAGCACCGTGCAGCGAGGATTTTCTTTGATGTCAGTGTGATTTCCAAATATGGCAAGTGGTGGTTTATTGATTTTCAAACGAGAAATTTGAGTTTCCTTCGAATAGCGAACCAAATTTGAATTGTATAGAGGTCATGGAGTTGCACTTCTCCTAATATGAACCAATGAATATTTATGGAGCTATGACATCACTAACCGTATTCTGATCAGAAAAGGTGTTACGTTCAGCCCCAAGGCAACACTTGTCGTGTTCGACTTGAGTAGGTGAAGATAGACTTTACCCTGACTCGCCTTTGATTCGAATTCTCCTAAATTACACAGTTGGGTTTCCTAAATAATTGTCCTGTATCGTCAAACGGCACATTCTTCGTCACGTGACTATCAGCTTGGTTTATTGAAGCGTGAAGTCCTGTTTCATGTGCTGTCCTATCCATCAGGCGATGGACAGCCCGTGTTCATAAAACGATGTGTCCCATATTTAAATCCGTTTTGCGTATAAAGCCTTCACTTCTCTATTTTGAAAGGCTGCAACGCTAACGTGTTGTCGTAATTTTTCCGTCATCCAGGAAAAATATCGAACATCTGGAAATAAAGAAATTATGGCTAACTGAAACTTCATGCACATGTATCAGATTGTTTTGATGCAATATTTATGCAAAGTGATGAATATTTGGATGAAACTAATGTTCAAATTCATTTCTGAGCTTTGTAAATCTTTGGTAAACACTATATCAACTTGTCAATTTGACTAGCCATGATCTATCTAGTCAAATATTTGAATTTGATTGACATTTTTCCTGTTGCCAACCTTCTGGCTTCACATGATTTCTCGTTTAGGCCATTTGATCCTATTGCATAACATTAGATTCAAGGGAGCAGTGGTTAATAAAACTTTACCCCCAGAATATTCTTCAATACTTTTTCTGGGCCTTTCGTCCAGCTTCGAATTTGTCTGGACTTGGAAATAATTTAATTCGCCTAAAATGAAGATTCTATAACATATTTAAGATGGGTATATGGGATAAATGAACATAAGAGATTTAAAACAAAATGACTAATAAGATCATTTGTAAATAAAGCTGTCAGATCCGACATTCACAGGCCAGCCTTCGATGAAGAATTCCTTCTATTATCGAAAAACATAATTCATTAGACGTATTAGCAGCAAACACCACGTGGCATAAAATAAACCATATGTATATGCACAAACTAGTGTCTGGCTAGAGAGAAGCGGTCAACAGTTTTCAATGATGACGATAAGACATCATAATGTTTCTATCGTAAAATCCGTGCGTTTAACCAACACATCGAATATTATTCGCAGTCTTGTACGCGTTATCTCTCAGAGCTTTAACTACCAATTTCAGGATAACAATATTCCAGAAGGACCTACATATGGCGTATATATATTTCGCTTTGTAACATTTGCTGTGCCGATTTTAATCAAAGTCACATAATACTATTGCCAAAAAATTCTCAAACGGGACTACAAATCCAAACGCCTCCATCAAAGGTTTTCTAAAATTATGTGACAAATATCGTACACTGACAGCAAAATACGATGGTAGCGTGCAAGATTTGTGGCACTGAGTTTCTTAACTTTTGTCTAAATCCGCTCAAACCAGGGGCTAAGGGCCGTTTGAATACCATTTGTTTAATATCTCCGTGGTGTTCAAATGTACAGTTACAATGAAAAACTACTTGGAAATTCATTTGAAAAAAGAATAATTGTCAATGATAAAGTTTGTGTAAAGAACACCATTATCTCTTGCTGATGTCTCGGGAATCTATAGACCGATTCTCTCTTGCAAGAAACCATCTTGTGTTTTCATTGTTTTTCTTTCATACACATTAAGAATTGGTGCTAACTGTCAAACGAAATAGGTATATAAAGCCGTACCTGAGATACAACACATATCACGAATCGTTAGATTCTTGGCATGTGCTTTAGTATAGGTTAACCGAAAGACTATACTGTGAAGTCATGTGGCTCTGTCAGTATGTCGGCACCTCTTCCCACTTCCCTTATATGTGTTGTAATTTCGACTACTGAAATGGACACTCTTGTATGGACGACGGCTGAATATTGAATGTCGGATCTCACGCTTGTTTTTAAATCTAATAGCCAGATATATACAATGCTTTGTGTCACCCGGAAACATAATACCACCCTGAGTTACTAACGTTTGTCAAGATACAGCGTAGTTTCGATTGTATCCTCCAGTGAACACAACATAGAAACATTCTAAGGCCGACAAGCCTTGAAACTCAACTATGTACATGTAGGACACGTCATATCTAAATTACCAAGAATCCTGAATGATCCAGATGTACGAAATGCTGTATCAAATCATGTTAATTTCACAGAACCCATTGCATTTCTTATTGATATACATCTATACCCCCAAAATATTCGATTACTCTAATGCTCTAATGAGTTTGACTGGAATTTATAGACGCTTGGTAACATTGATATATTGAGAAATGGACCGTAACAAGAGCAAGGCCATTGGAACTACAGAAGTACCCTTCCCTGGCTAAAAGAAGTACTAAGAACCCTAAATTTTCAAGACGTTCTAGCAGATCTCCAGAGTAAATTCCGACCACTCATAAAAGTATACAAAAAATATACTGGATTCCCAAAATGCATAAAACACAAATGAAAGGCTAGATTAATAGCTGATTCTAGAAGCTGTACATGTACAGTCAAGATTCTGTCCACCAAGAAGACGAGGGGCTTCGATGAAACAATCCGTGATGGTATTGCAACACTATTTTTAAATACTTCGGAGTTTTATGTATGTGGATATTGAAAAACTCAATATGTCTTATGGAAGAATTTGATGCGAAGGACACATATGGTGCAGACTTGTATCCACGTGGGTTTTCTCGGCTCTCTATACAACAGTCCCTCACCAGGACTTCATTGACGGCCGTTGTTCATTTTTTATATCCGTATTCAAGAAAACTGATCGCCGATATATTAAAGTCAGAAGCCAAAAGCATTCTTTAGATGTACCACATAAAGGTTATATCATTCGTGGGATCTTATCTATCTCAATAACTGATTGATTTTTTCATTAATAATATCTACGTGAAATTTGACAAAACAATATACCAACAGCGTATAGGTACCAATTGTTTATCACTTTTGGCTGACCTACGTCTGTTTTCTTAGGAAGCGTCTCTAAATATCGTTCGTTTAATGGTTGAGAAATTTATGATCCTTTCTCGACATCGATAATTTCAAATGTGAAACGAATCGAGATTTTTTAGCAGAAATACCAAATAATTCGCGATGTCGCTTTTCTTTCGCTTGATTGATCGGCTTTATCAATCGGCTGATCGAAACTAACCTATGTTTATGTAAACTATGATTGTTTTGTTTTTTAATTTGGTGCTAATGCTGTTATATGGAATATGGAATATGAAATAGGTCTTTGGATTATGAACGCGGATATTCTTTATTGGACGATGGCTGAATTATGAATGACGGACCAGCCGCTTTTAAATCATTCGAGAAATATGTCTCGAAAGAGTCGAGAATCTTTCGAGAATTGTTCTCAGTGGGCAAAACCAGTTTAAAAACCGTTTGAAAGTAGTGCGGCTTTCGACTTCGCCCAGCCTGCTACCCTGCCTAGCATGTTACATTGCTATCATCTCATCTCATGCATGTACCGGCCCCACTGATACACCCATGATACATGAATCCCCAGAATTGTCCGCTATTATAGATGAAAACAGAAGATAGTATAGTGTGAAGACAAAATATAATGCCGACTCTATTTCCTGTTTCCTGTTAAATTAGTCACGACTCCGACCGGAGGTGACCCCTTCCCCCTCCCCCAACTTAAACCCGCGTGACTATTTGTTATTCAGTAACTGGGCAGTGATTGTTTTGTAGACGAATGTACTCATGCTACAAAATTCTGATCCACTTTCTCTGATATTTAGATAATTGTTTTTTTTTGCTCCAAACGAGTTACTAAATGAATTATGTACTTCTTCTGTAAATGCAATTATTATTGCGGTTTCATTTTTACGGCCACACTTAATGGTTAAGAACAAATCAATCAATGAAATTGTTCAATTCCTTCGATAACTTTTCCTGTGGGTGGTCGTGTGACCGTTTCTAAATAAAGTAGGTGTGTAAAATATTGCTCGCGGATGACCAGGTGAAATTTCAGCTAACTTCCACTATGCATCGAAAACAAAGTATCAAGTTCACTTGAACTGGGATTCAAGGAGTATCTGTCAAATTTGCTCCTAAACAATGGTTACTATTCGGCAAAGGTTCTGACACAAACAAGCGTCACTTGGCATCTGTGTCCGCACAGACCATACAGCATGCTCTAAGAAAAATGAGTGAAAGAAATATCAGCAGAACATTGAAAATATAGACTCAAGTTATATGACATTTTCAAGTATAAATATATCATCTGTTTTCCAACTAACAGGCCGGTCTTCGCTCCACTCATTGAACAATCACGAGCCATGTCATGCTTATATCCTAATGCCTCTTTTGCACAGGGCCACCTGAGAAACATTAGTTCCGATATACCTCTACGTCATAAAACACCGTAGTAGTGGCGACAGTCAGATTGACAACATGGTGTGCTCAACTCCACGGGAATTTGTAAGGGTCAAATTACACTGTTGCTCATGTGCATATATAACTCTACAATGGGGTGAAAACATGCATTATCGTACATCTTAATATAGACCTTTGAATATCACCGGTGTGATACAGAAATTGTTCCTTTCGAGAAAGGCTCCTTCAGTGAAAGTAATATTAACAGTGGGAATTACACTACAATTCCTGCCAAAAGCGGATGTAAAATGAAACCGCAATAATAATTGCATTTATAAAAGAAGTACATAATTCATTTAGTAACTCGTTTGGAGCAAAAAAAAAACAATTATCTAAATGTCAGAGAAAGTGGATCAGAATTTTGTAGCATGAGTACATTCGTCTACAAAACAATCACTGACCAGTTACTGAATAAACCATAATCTAATGTTAAATTTCAAAAGACATGTTTCAAAAAAACTTATCCACACAAAGTCCCCCAGCTACCAATATTGGAATTTAAGTCCTTCATTCAATATTCAACCGTCGTCCATAAAAGAATTTTCGCGTCCAGAACTAAAGCTTGCTCTTCCGACTGTACCAGCCCAGGGCCCTCGCTTTGGCAATTAAATTGATGTCATGTTACATGAGGGAGGTGGCAGGCTAATTGACCTGTATGAAGATCCCCACCAGCCAATTAATTGTCATGGATGTTGGGGTCCTGCATTGCATTAAGGGATAGATGTGGTACCCCCTTATGGTAGCCTTACGTCCTTCTGTTATACACACCTATACTGGCTGACATCCTTCCCATCTAGATTAAGCATGACTACTGAGGTCAAATGTCTTGGAGCCTGGTTAAGTATAGCAACTAAAAAGAAGGCTGCCATCCACCAATATACTCTGTAGATCGTTAGCAACACGCTGTGCGTCGTTAGCGAATAACCGTGTGCCGCTAGTGGCAAACAATTCATTTGTATCATTCTGTTCGCACACTGCGTGCCGGCAGCGGTAATCTGGGCGCCTAAAGAGGCAGACTGTGCGCCGATAGCGGCATACAGCAACAGTTGATAATACGTGACAATATTAAACTTTTGACAAAATGTTGAATCAATGGAGCAGGACTGCCGCTAACGGCACACTCTTTCGCGGCAATGCAATAACTTATATTGTTCCATAAGGGATAGACTTGTCAAATTAGTTTCTGCAAAAATGTTTGTGATGACTGATTGAAATCATGTGACATTGAAGCCCCAAAATATTCATAATTTAATTAAGTAGTTCGGTAAATGTCACTGTTATATGCGTATATCACACGTAATCAACCTTGGAACTGTTCTGATTCCACAGGTTGTGGGCATTGAAGTATGTATTATTGAAAATACCAGCTGTTGTTCTTGATCTTTTTATACATGTAGGATGATTTAATGCGATGTCATTTCCCCGAAAATCGAGCAATTGAAGGCAGTCATATAAACTTTTTCTGTAGGATAAGGTGAAACTTATTGAAAATCACTCGTGTTTCACCCTAAAAAATCCAAGTCGCATGTTGGAATGAGAGGAATGTCGGTGATTTCTTCTTTTTTGGCTCATTTCCATGCTACAGGCGACGGCCCGTCTGTGGGAGACAATTCTTGAGGGGAGTCAAATCTGTGGCTCAAAAACGTTTATCCGGAATAGCTGGATTATGCATACAATAGTCAAGTCTGGGGACAACAATATGTCTAGACTGGTGCCATTTCAGCGACACAAAGACTACATGAAGTATGTACCATATTTGCTGAACGCGACATTAAACCTTAATTCTCTCTCTCTCTCCCTCCAAATATTCTGGTTAACAGCTCGTAGAGCCAGATAATAACGACAATTTGAAATATCCATAAGGCTTCGGATACGTACAATGATATGTCCAATGCTCACTACACTAGTAGATGTATTCGGCTAATTGTAAATAACACCTTTATTCTTTAATAATGTGATGGTCGGTGTGACTAGTGCTACACCGACTGTCAAGGAATGCCGATGACATGAAATATTACCAATACATTTCACATATTGGTGAGATAAATAAAGGGGGAGAAAACATAATGACGTCTGGCGACTAAAGAGTAAACAAATATCCAAGTTACTTGTAATGACTTGACTCTTCTCGGTTGATTGCCATTCGAACAGCATTGATAGTACTCGTTATATGTATTGTAATGGCCTGCACAGATTTCTTTTATTATACACCTTCATTAAATAGACTTTGATCCCTCGATCGCTAAACTGGTTTGGTTGGTTGGTTGTTTTAAGTTTAACGTCGCACCTAACCTTATTGGTCACACGGCGGCGATGACCCAAACAAACATACCCTAGCAAACCCTAACAAAAACCTAACCAAAACTACAAAATAATTTGATTTTCGAATTTTGAAAATTAGGCTCTACAGACACTGATCACAATGGATCGTCGGAGAGCCTAATTTGTTTGGTACTTTAATCTACCTCCTGTACCAGACAAAAATGGTACAAACCATGCTGCCCTAAGCTGGAGGGCTCGCTAAATTGGTATCATACTGAACGATATCCCTGTTGAAAAATGAATGCTCTTTAATCGATAAGTAACTGAAGTAAAACATGGCATGTTCACTTGACACGTTATTTCACCTTCTGTTTTTTCTATAACTCAGCGTGTATAGTTTTTGTTCACGACGTGAGTGTTAAAGTAGCATGAATTCCTGTGTATGCGAGAAGAACTGCATAGCGGTAATGGCCCCTGTCGTACGGATGTAGGTAATTATTGCCCTGTTTCCATCAAACGATAAATTCATTCGCAGACTATTGAAAAGCAACTGATATCGGTGACCGTGGACATTTAGCGCACTTTTCAGATAGACAATTGGATCATGAACTGAGTTTGAAGTGGCACTAAAACGGTCTAGATTCACTTACAGGATAAAAAAGTATTTATAATTCTGAGGAAAAAGCCGCTTACCGCATGCAAATACTTCAAAAGGCTGCTGAGATTTTGGAGTTTGAAGTATAAATATGATGTATTCAGGGAATTTATACACTGGATTTTGTGATGTCACCAATTTAACTGATAATAAAGAGCTAAATTTATGTTGGTATATTAACAGCTCTAGAAGTCTGATTTATAAAATTTATAAGGTTCATTATCTATGCTCATTAGTCATAGCATTATGCAAATTGTAGGACTTCGTTTTCTGACTCATTCCAATTATTTGTAGAAATACGGTTACCATAGCAACCAATTTTTGCGGGTCATGAAATATTAATTACTGAACATTCAGTACCAACTGGTCCTGAGATAAAGAGACTGAGACTCTCAGCTATGATCTGTATTCAAAAATACTCCAGGGATGACAGCAAAAGCGTTACAACAACATACACTTATACAACAAGATAGCACTGTTTAGCCGTCAACCGTTGTCAATGATGCCGACAGGTCAATAATCTTACTATCAAATTCTCATCATGGGCAAGAATTACATTATCAAAATGGATTTCCAAGTTGCTACTCAATTTTGGGATACCAGGAGCTGTCAAATATCTTTGTAGAAGCTCTGAATTTCAATGACTCCATGCATAGTGTTTAGCAGTCCACTGCCATTGTGTTAAACATTAGTGGTATTTTACCGGGTCAAACATCCATCGCTCTGTCTAAAAAAAAATAAGCTCAACGGCCCTTTAGTAGCTATCATTGAACTACCTTCAAACAGTTAGTATAACAGACGTAATAATGTTATCTCGAATCTGTTATCTCACATCTCCTACCTCTTAGGTGCAATCTGCATTGTAGTGTATGATATCTTTGGTATCTGTGATTTTATCTCATCTTTGCAATTACCTTCGTGGTGTTTTAACCTCCATATGTTTCTTTTATAACTTGATATTATCAAAGCGGATTCCATTACTTGTGATACAGTAATTGACATCAGTTGTTTGAATAAATTGTTTGATATTGCGCTTCTTGTGTTTCATGATTTTCATTTCGACTGGAGTAATTTCATTGTCAATTAGGCTGAATATAAAGAACATAATGAGCCACCATAGAATGCTTAACATAACGCAAAATGAGACGACTCGAACTAATGTCGATTTCGGAAAGAAATCGATATACTATTGATATCAATGACGCTGATAGGTAAACCGGGCAAGTGATGTTCATTCCACTACTCAGATTATCTCCAACAATTGTCAGTCGAACGTACGGCTATTAGCGGGACTTGTAGGTAATAACGTTTTTCTTTTCCACGAATCTATATTATTGCAGAGTGTAGTGACAACTAATCCACAGGGAAATGACGCTAGCTAATTTATTTTCTTTCCTTTTTTATTTCATAGCTTTCGCTTGTTTGAAAGACAATTCTGACAACCAGAACTCGAGCTGTTGATTATTCACACAATAGTTGATCTGAAAAGCCGTTGGCTTGAAACAACAGCTAGGGGATTCTTGTCATTGATTAAAACTTTTGACGTGGCTTGATAATATATTCGCGTTCTGTTATTTATTGATGATTTCCTTGTCTAGCAAATCAACCAAATAATGAACGTAATTACCGTCCAATTCGGAGTGTGATTAAGCTTTGCTCCATACGTCATATGCGTTTTATCAACAAAACCGTGTGTTGTTTATGAGATAGGTTATGTCTACGTCTAAGAATCCACCGTATTCACCGTATGTGAAGTGCCGAGGGAAGCATTCCTGTGGAGTAATATGTTTGATTTCTGGTCGGCAGACGTCATCAATTTTTTCCCACCTCTTGCTTTTCGCTCCAATTCAGTAATTAGCGTTTCTGTTGTCAATTTTCAAGCCTCGAAAGCAATTTATTTTGCCAACAATTTTTATTTTTGATGAAAGCATGTCTAGGCTCGTCTCGTGTTACCATTTATTTTATCATACTAATGAAATTGATTGCATCTCGCCAATGGCTTATTGAATATGTTTTGGGAGGGCAGACGTAAGATGTTCACCGAGTTTGCATACGGTTCGGATAGCATCATAGTGTTACGAATCGTGAAATCACAAATGAACCAAAGGTGGGGGAAGTTTCCAATTCGTATATGGGGCAATTGCACTCATGAATGACGAATATGCTTCAATACCGAGCAGAATTCGCAAAGCAATCTCTGTAACTATTGCATAGATGAAGGTGTAATTGTTGTAGATATGAAACAAAACTAAATTTCTGCTTTTCTTCGTTATCATGCAGTTTTTGCAAGAAAATTACATAAATAAAAACTTCGAAAATCGATCAAAAAAATCACTTTAATGAAAATGACGTCACTGTCATGCCATCAAGGCGACCATCTTAGTTTTTTACATTTTCTGGTAGAGCTCGACACAAGGGTGTTGTGTGGTAAATTTCAGCTCCCTACCCAAGGGGTAAGGAAAATAATTAGGGCCGGGAGGAATGAAAAAGGCCACCAGCCCTGGACAGGTCCTCAAAAGCCACGGCAGATAGGGGTAATTATAAAAGGTGGGAATAATCCAAAGCAAACATCCGCACTGCGATGATCTGAACTTGAAGTTGTATCATCAATTTACCTCACAGTCATTGTGAATCACCGGATTTTAAAACGAGAGATCCTGAAGGATCCATTGTCCGATAATTGTAAGCTAATGGCAAGAGGATGTTTTTGTCCATTGTTACTAAGAACAAACGATTGATTGAAATTTTGTTTACAGAATTCCGAATCTGAGCGAAAAAGATCGAAAAAGGGACACTGAAAAACACCAAGACATAATCTAAGTTTCAGGAGTTTTAAGATTTCTAGAAACTGTACTTATGTCGGTTGTTATAATACAAGAAAAATGAGCAAAGTTAGTCTGAAAGTGAATGTACATGTACGGAGGATCGTTTGTCTTCGTTTTGTATTTTTTCATTTATTTTTTTGCATGTGTCATCATTGGGTAATGGAAGCGAAGACAAATCTCTTTGACACTTTGGAATGAGCTATGAAACATACTTAAGATTTTATAATTAGGAACGAATGCTAATTCTGTTCTGTTTACTGGGCTAGTTTGATATATCTCTTTTAAGATACCATGCTCGGAAATAGTAAGATGATACAATACTTAATACTGAAGGGATCCGTTCCGCGCAGTAATGTTGTGATTTCGAAAGTACCTGAATCCTGATTATCTCCCTTGGACCGAAACATGCAGTAGTCTACAGTTGTCGAGTTGTGACGTTGAGTCACAAGAGTGACGTCCCTTCATGTAGCCGACCCGCCAGCAGACGAAAGGGTGGGGCAGTTTACTTGCAACTGCATGGACTAAAGAAAACTGATTTAAAATTTGAAGAAATACACTTTAATTCCGAATTATTTGAACTCCTTGATATGGAAGGTGAAGGTATGGATATTCTCTATAGTCAATATATAGAATATGCCCCACCGTTTGATCCGCCGACTCTTGTGATGCAACGTCACAACTCGGGAATACCGTATTAATTTTGAAGCGTAACTTGGATTTTCGAATCGGACCAAAAAGGTATCTTCCACAACTAGGCCCCATGTGAGACCTGTGTACCAAATTTCAGAAAGATCCATGAAATATTTACTGAGAATTCACGATAATGTTT
The DNA here is from genome assembly GCA_036873755.1 of Hanleya hanleyi. Classification (NCBI taxonomy): domain Eukaryota; kingdom Metazoa; phylum Mollusca; class Polyplacophora; order Lepidopleurida; family Hanleyidae; genus Hanleya; species Hanleya hanleyi. The sequence continues at coordinate 61,638 of JAVTVY010017935.1, forward strand.
CAAGGGGAAATTCAAGATGGCCATCTGGCAGCCATGTTGGATTTTCGAATCGTACCAAAAAGGTATCTTGCACAACTGAGTCACAAGGGGAACCTGTGTACCAAATTTGAGGAAGATCCATCCAGTACTTCTTGAGAAATCACGATAATAAATTTTCATTGGGAAATCCAAGATGGGCGCCTGGTGGCCATATTGGATTTTTGAATCGGAACGAAAAAGGTATCTTGCACAACTAGACCCCAAGGGGAACCTATGTACCAAATTTGCGAAAGATCCCTGCAGAACTTCCTGAGAAGTACTTCCTGAGAAATCACGATAACAAAGTTTCATGGGGAAATCTAAGATGGCTGCCTGATGGCCATATTGGATTTTCAAATCGGACCAGAAAAGATATCATGCACAACTAGACCTCAAGGGGAACATGTGTACCAAATTTGAGACAGATCCATGCAGTAGTTCCTGTGAAATCGCGATATCATGGGGAAATCCAAGATGGCCACCTTGTGCCCATATTGATTATTCGAGTCGGAGCAGAAAAAGGTATCTTGCACAACTAGACCCCAAGGGGAACCTGTGTACCAAATTTGAGAAAGATCCATGCAGTAGTTCCTGAGAAATCGCGATAACAAGAACTGTTTACGGACGGACTGACGGACCACGGACCACGGACGAAAAGTGTTTTGAACAGCCCACCATCTGGTGATGGTGGGCTAAAAAGTTATAAATGAATGACAAATCATAACATAAGAAACACCTGATATAGTGACAGACCGTCGTGGGACCAGGTCAGATTCAATCTGTTAGATCTGTGATTCAGTTTCAGATTCATATTGCGATCGGGGCTTCAATCAAAACAGCGCAGCTGTGTCAATCCAGATTTGTCTGGACCTTTTTTTCCAGAATAGGGAATTTGCTGGGTGGTAAAGTCCGGGTTGCATTAATTGGTGTCTATTTCCGAGATGCTCGTTTTTGTTCTGTTGAATGACAAACAGATATTTCCTCCAGTTGGCCAGATGATAATTTCTTACATTTCTGTCATTTTGAAATCCTCGATGTCGACAGATACTAATTTGTACTAGTTTTTTCTCATTCCCCATTAACTGAATTTCACGTCATCGTGTTGATGTATGTGGCATGAAACATTAGTGCAACGCGCCCACAGAAAGAGAGAAATCTCTATCTGCCGCTCTATATGTGTATAGCGGGGAACAAGTACAAACTTTAGGTTGATGCAATTCTGCGTCACACAAACAATTTTGCAAGTGGTAAAATGCAAGCCAATGATTTGTGTTAATTTAGAGCTGGTAAAAACTTGATATGAAATAGGCAAGCCAGAAGCCAGAGAAAGAAGTAGTCTCCGCTCGCTTCTTGGCATTGCCTATTTCATATTAGGGGATATCCATCTCAGATCACACACGATGTCATTAGCGTTACAAGCGATTTTCTCGAGAAAAGTCAAGCCAGATAAATTGTCTTGAATTCTATAGACATCTTCGGACTGGAATTCTTTGTGGCTTTGCTCGTTAAATCTTCTAGAGGTCATTTGTCCCTTCCATCCGCTGATTAAAATCTATTTAACACCACACCCAAATAGGGTGGTAAAGTAACCTGTATTCAACTATACGTAAATATCTTCACCCGGATTTCGTCTGGGAGTTCGATCCCCGAGACTTGAGCACTCCCGTCCTGCCCCATATTGGCGCAGTCTTACACTAAGATCCTAAATACCGCCTTCACAGACATTCCCGTTTCCGCGTTTGAAAGAGATAGTATAATACCAAGTCACTCATATGCATTAGATGAGGTCACATCAAACATCGAGACATTATTCTTTACAGCTTGAAGAGCCAGACAATAACGACAATTTGAAACATCCATAGGCCATCGAATACGTACATGTCCAGAAGCGCAATATTTAAAACTTGTAGCTGTATTTGGCGAATAGTAATTAACACCTTTAATATCAAGTAAAGTGGCCTTAGAAGTGACTACTGGTTCACTGACTGTATGCAAATGACATGAGCGATTATCAGAAAAGGGCACATATATCGAAGATACTTGTAATGTCGTGGCCCTTCTCAATTGATCGCTATTCGAAAAATATTGATTATGCACCGTATGTGTAGTAATACAATAGCCCGCATAGATTTCTGTTTAATACGCCATTATCAAATCAGCTTTGATCCCTGGATTGCTATCCCTGGGCGACATCTCTGTTGGCAGAACTATGCTCTTTAATCAATAGCGGACAGAAGTAAAACAATATCCGTTACAGATACGTTACGTGTCTTTCCTTGACACGTTACTTCGCCTTCCGTTGTTCTATAACTCAGCGGGTTTAGGTTTTTTATCCTTTTCCTCGACTTGACTGTTAATGCGTCAGAAATTCCTGTGCGTCGCGAGAAGAATGGCATAGCGGTAATTGCCCTTGTCACGTGGATATTGGTGATTATTGCCTTGTTTCCATCAAATGATAAATCCATTTATACACTGTTGAGAAGCAAGGGATATTGATGGCCGTAGACATTTAGTACAAGTAAGCGCAGTTCTGAGAGAGACAAGTGGTTCATGAACGGCGTTTTGATGATTTTACCCATCTTCACATTTCAAGTTAAATACTACACTAACGTTCCAACATCTACCATGACCTAAATGAATGGAGTAAATTGTTCAAACCGTAAACACACGTGACGTCATATAGCCAATCAATATATGAGCTTGTCAGCACCGTGCAGCGAGGATTTTCTTTGATGTCAGTGTGATTTCCAAATATGGCAAGTGATGGTTTATTGATTTTCAAACGAGAAATTTGAGTTTCCTTCGAATAGCGAACCAAATTTGAATTGTATAGAGGTCATGGAGTTGCACTTCTCCTAATATGAACCAATGAATATTTATGGCGCTATGACATCACTAACCGTATTCTGATCAGAAAAGGTGTTACGTTCAGCCCCAAGGCAACACTTGTCGTGTTCGACTTGAGTAGGTGAAGATAGACTTTACCCTGACTCGCCTTTGATTCGAATTCTCCTAAATTACACAGTTGGGTTTCCTAAATAATTGTCCTGTATCGTCAAACGGCACATTCTTCGTCACGTGACTATCAGCTTGGTTTATTGAAGCGTGAAGTCCTGTTTCATGTGCTGTCCTATCCATCAGGCGATGGACAGCCCGTGTTCCTAAAACGATGTGTCCCTTATTTAAATCCGTTTTGCGTATAAAGCCTTCGCTTCCCTATTTTGAAAGGCTGCAACGCTAACGTGTTGTCGCAATTTTTCCGTCATCCAGGAAAAATATCGAACATCTGGAAATAAAGAAATTATGGCTAACTGAAACTTCATGCACATGTATCAGATTGTTTTGATGCAATATTTATGCAAAGTGATGAATATTTGGATGAAACTAATGTTCAAATTCATTTCTGAACTTTGTAAATCTTTGGTACACACTATATCAACTTGTCAATTTGACTAGCCATGATCTATCTAGTCAAATATTTGAATTTGATTGACATTTTTCCTGCTGCCAACCTTCTGGCTTCACATGATTTCTCGTTTTGGCCATTTGATCCTATCGCATAACATTAGATTCAAGGGAGCAGTGGTTAATAAAACTTTACCCCAGAATATTCTTCAATACTTTTTCTGGGTCTTTCGTCCAGCTTCGAATTTGTCTGGACTTGGAAATAATTTAATTCGCCTAAAATGAAGACTCTATAACACATTTAAGATGGGTGAGGGGATAAATGAACATAAGAGATTTAAAACAAAATGGCTAATAAGATCATTTGTAAATAAAGCTGTCAGATCCGACATTCACAGGCCAGCCTTCGATGAAGAATTCCTCCTATTATCGAAAAATATAATTCATTAGACGTATTAGCAGCAAACACCGCGTGGCATAAAATAAACCATATGTATATGCACAAACTAGTGTCTTGCTAGAGAGAAGCGGTCAACAGTTTTCATTGATGACGATAAGATATCATAATGTTTCTATCGTAAAATCCGTGCGTTTAACCAACACATCGAACAGTATTCACAGTCTTGTACGCGTTATCTCCCAGAGCTTTAACTACCAATTTCAGGATAACAATATTCCAGAAGGACCTACATACGGCGTATATATATTTCGCTTTGTAACATTGGCTGTGCCGATTTTAATCAAAGTCACATAATATTATTGCAAAAAAATTCTCAAACGGGGCTGCAAATCCAAACGCCTCCATCAAAAGTTTCTAAAATTCTGTGACAAATATCGTACACTGACAGCAAAATACGATGGTAGCGTGCAAGATTTGTGGCACTGAGTTTCTTAACTTTTGCCTAAATCCGCTCAAACCAGGGGCTAAGGGCCGTTTGAATACCATATGTTTAACATCTCCGTGGTGTTCAAATGTACAATTACAATGAAAAACTACTTGGAAATTCATTTGAAAAAAGAATAATTGTCAATGATAAAGTTTGTGTAAAGAACACCATTATCTCTTGCTGATGTCTCGGGAATCTATAGACCGATTCTCTCTTGCAAGAAACCATGTTGTGTTTTCATTGTTTTTATTTCATACACATTAAGAATTGGTGCTGACTGTCAAACGAAATAGGTATATAAAGCCGTACCTGAGATACAACACATGTCACGAATCGTTAGATTCTTGGTATGTGCTTTAGTATAGGTTAACCGAAAGACTATACTGTGAAGTCATGTGGCTCTGTCAGTATGTCGGCACCTCTTCCCACTTCCCTTATATGTTGCAATTTCGATTACTGAAATGAACACTCTTGTATGGACGACGGCTGAATATTGAATGTCGGATCTCACGCTTGTTTTTAAATCTAATAGCCAGATATATACAATGCTTTGTGTCACCCGGAAACATAATACCACCCTGAGTTACTAACGTTTGTCAAGATACAGCGTAGTTTCGATTGTATCCTCCAGTGAACACAACATAGAAACATTCTAAGGCCAACAACTCTTGAAACTCAACTATGTACATGTAGGACAGGTCATATCTAAATTACCAAGAATCCTGAATGATCCAGATGTACGAAATGCTGTATCAAATCATGTTAATTTCACAGAACCCATTGCATTTCTTATTGATATACATCTATACCCCCAAAATATTAGATTACTCTAATGCTCTAATGAGTTTGACTGGAATTTATAGACGCTTGGTAACTTTGATATATTGAGAAATGGACCGTAACAAGAGCAAGGCCATTGGAACTACAGAAGCACCCTTCCCTGGCTAAAAGAAGTACTAAGAACCCTAAATTTTCAAGACGTTCTAGCAGATCTCCAGAGTAAATTCCGACCACTCATAAAAGTATACAAAAAATATACTGGATTCCCAAAATGCATAAAACACAAATGGAAGGCTAGATTAATAGCTGATTCTAGAAGCTGTACAGTCAAGATTCTGTCCACCAAGAAGACGAGGGGCTTCGATAAAACACTCCGTGATGGTATTGCAACACTATTTTTAAATACTTCGGAGTTTTATGTATGTGGATATTGAAAAACTCAATATGTCTTATGGAAGGATTTGATGCGAAGGACACATGGTGCAGACTTGTATCCACCTGGGTTTTCTCGGCTCTCTATACAACAGTCCCTCACCAGGACTTCATTGACGGCCGTTGTTCATTTTTTATATCGCTATTCAAGAAAACTGATCGCCGATATATTAAAGTCAGAAGCCAAAAGCATTCTTTAGCTGTACCACATAAAGGTTATATCATTCGTGGGATCTTATCTATCTCAATAACTGATTGATTTTCTCATTAATAATATCTACGTGAAATTTGACAAAACAATATACCAACAGCGTATAGGTACCAATTGTTTATCACTTTTGGCTGGCCTACATCTGTTCTCTGAGGAAGCGTCTCTAAATATCGTTCGTTTAATGGTCGAAAAATTTTCTTTTCTCGACATCGATAATTTCAAATGTGAAACGAATCGAGATTTTTTATCAGAAATACCAAATAATTCGCGATGTCGGTTTTCTTTCGCTTGATTGATCGGCTTCATCAATCGGCTGATCGAAACTAACCTATGTTTATGTAAACTATAATTGTTTTTTTTTAATTTGGTGCTAATGCTGTTATATGGAATATGGAATAGGTCTTTGGATTATGAACGCGGATATTCTTTATTGGACGATGGCTGAATTATGAATGACGGACCAGCCGCTTTTAAATCATTCGAGAAATATGTCTCGAAAGAGAAAAGATATCGCGAATCAGTCGAGAATCTTTCGAGAATTGTTCTCAGTGGGCAAAACCAGTTTAAAAACCGTTTGAAAGTAGTGCGGCTTTCGACTTCGCCCAGCCTGCTACCCTGCCTAGCATGTTACATTGCTGATATATACCAGTAGACTACGGGACCAGGCTACTTATTGCATAGTTGTTCTGGGTTTATGTGAAACTAAGTATATCATGCATGTACCGGCCCCACTGATACACCCATGATACATGAATCCCCAGAATTGTCCGCTATTATAGATGAAAACAGAAGATAGTATAGTGTGAAAACAAAATATAATGCCGAATTTATTTTCTGTTTGGTTTAACTTAGTCACGAATCCGACCGGAGGTAACCCCTTCCCCCTCCCCCAACATAAACCCGTGTGACTATTTGTTATCGCCTGCTCGGACTGTAACCATATTGCTGACCAGCAAATATTGGAGAAATACCAATTTTCTTATGGGTGAGGCCAACTGTAACAAGTCCGCACAGACCATACAGCATGCTCTAAGAAAAATGAGTGAAAGAAATATCAGGAGAACATTGAAAATATAGACTCAAGTTATATGACATTTTCAAGTATAAATTACAAATATATCATCTGTTTTCCAACTAGCAGGCCGGTCTTCGCTCCACTCATTGACCAATCACGAGCCATGTCATGCTTATATGCTAATGCCTCTTTTGCACAGGGCCACCTAAGAAACATTAGTTCCGATATACCTCTACGTCATAAAACACCGTAGTAGTGGCGAGAGTCAGATTGAGAACATGGTGTGCTCAACTCCACGGAAAATGTGTAAGGGTCAAATTACACTGTTGCTCATGTGCATATATAACTCTGCAATGGGGTGAAAACATGCATTATCGTACATCTTAATATAGACCAGCAGCAGGGAGGGCGAATAGACTAATTTGTGGGGGAGGTGTGGGGGAGCGGGGAGCTTCCCAAGGGACACTAATTTGTGGGGGAGGTGTGGGGGAGCGGGGAGCTTCCCAAGTGGGGGGCTGGGCGCATACTCTGTAGAGCCTCGGGACGGCCCACCACCCTTGCCGGCCCAGGCTCTACGCCGCAACCACCTATTAAACATACAGAATCGATGGGGATACCAGAGGTACGATGAAGGGTAAACACACATGTCAGTGGCTTACATTGAGCTCCACGGAGCTCTGTGGTCGGAGTTGCCTGGGGATCACTGTAAGGTCCACCTTGCTCGGCTCCGAAGGGGCGGTGGCACAAAGCCCTGCTTCAGGTGCGGGGTAGGTGTTTTAAACCGCCTCTCACTGTGCCGAGGCTGCGGATATGTTAAAGAAACGGTTAAGGCCTGGCGGCAGAAGCAAAGGGTCTTTCAGGCCGAGTTTCGACGCCTGGCTAAGATAGACCCCTGGCGGCAGAAGGAAAGTGTCTTTCAGGCCGAGTTTCGACGCCTGGCTAAGATAGACCCCATGTAAATTCCATTTAGAGATATGTTATCACCTAGTATACCCGAGTCGACGCCTGGCTAAGACCCCATGTAAATTCCATTTAGAGATATGTTATCACCTAGTATACCCTAGTATACCCTAGTATACCCTACAGATGAAGACAGTCAAAGAGCTCCGCGCATTAGCAAAGCAATATGGTCTGCCTTCCACGGGTAACAAACCCGACCTCATTAGGGCGATCGCTGAGGCCCGCGCCGCCGAGTTTCTAAAGAGAGTCGTTCGAGCGCGTAAAACTGGAAGGCTTCCCGCCCTTCGAGTTGATATGGAAGACTTCCGTAAGAAAGGACAGCGCGCCCGTGAGCTGCGGCAACTCGACGACGAGGTCACGGCCTCGCTGCGAGCCAGAGCCTATGCGCAGCGGGTGCAAAAGAAACCTACCGAGCGGCTCCCGCACCTGCGGCGAATCACGGAAAGAGGTCTGTCTAGGAGGAAGTGGCCCAAGTCTCTAGCCAGTCGGATCGGCCGGGAAGCTCCTGAGATTCTTGCAAAAATGCCAACCCCTGAAAGGCCATTCCTCGACCTGGACACTCAGGTTCCTCCCCCGGTGCAGCTCCCGGCCGACGAGCAGTGGGTTGCTATAATTATTGACGCCAAAGACGAATTCGAAGTCGACGGTGCCACCGCGGTCTTCTCCACATGGTGCGTTATGGAGCCGCCGGGCATCGACGACGTTTTCGAAGACAAGGACGCCATTATGACAGACGAGAGAGCAGCAAGGCTCCTCAGGGCCCTACCTGGGGATGAATATATCATGAGGATAAAGTTCCTGCGTCGTCTAGATGAGGTGCGGTGGGTCGTGGAAGACAAGTTCGACCCAGTGAGGACTGAGAGAAAGAAGGGACAGGATGTGGTCGTGCTCACCCGAGTCACTGCGCCCGGTGTTCTGACCGGCATCGACAAGGTCTACTACAATAATACCTACCCCGTCACTGCAGTCGTTTACGGCCTCTATCCGCTCAGAGAGCCAGACCCTGCTAATTTGGCCCCGATGAGAGATGGCGACCTCAACTGCGTTGCGCAAAGAGTGGTGGAGCATTTCGAAGGTGCCCTCAGGGGTCAGGGCCTTACCCCCACGAGAAGGCAGAAAATACAGGAGTGGGAGGAGAGGGTCCATGACAGAGGCGCCACGGTCGAGGACATTGCAGGGCTTGAGAAGGTCCTCAAGCGTGCAATTATCCTGCGGGACATTGCCGGCGAGGACGTCTACAACAGCGGCAAATATGGTGGAAGTGAAAAATTTCACTATCGGCCCATAGAACTTATCTGCCACAACGGCCACGTCTGGTCCAAAGACCTACACTTTCCCGCTACCAGGCAGGTCTACATCTACGAGGGCGACGTCTGGGAAGCAATCAGAGAGGCCACTCAGGATGAGCCACTAGCTGTCTGGCTTCTCGGCGATGGAGATAAGCAGCTCAACGTCGACCAGTTTGTGCTCCAAGACGGTCGCACCTTCCGAACGCAGGAGGCCCACCGTTTACTCCAAGAAGCCTGTGCCATATTGGGAGACGAGGCCGGGCCTTCGGCGTGAACCACGCAGCCAGCATCATGGCAAAAGAGCACAACGGCTGGAAGCCGACCCCGTCCGGCCTCCTCGACGACATCCAGAAGGCCTGTGTGGAACACGGCCATGGCGGGCTGTGGAATGCAATGGACTACGATACGAGGGACATCGTCAGCATTGACATGAAAGCCTGTTACCCCGCCAGCTTCCGAGGGAAAGGTGAGGCTAAGCCATATTTCGAGCGGTTTGGGCACCCCACCCACCGCATGACCCGTGTTTCGATTAACGGCCCCCTTCCTCAGGATATCGGCACCGGCTTCGCCGAGGTCCAGGAATGGGAGTTCGAAGAAAAAGTCCACCCCGTCATCCCTGCCTGGTTCGGAAGGCATTTCGCAGAGCAGGGCTGGGCCCCAACGCCGCTGCTTGCCTTTCTTACAGAGTCTGGTCTCCTGAAAAACCTCCAGGTCTGTGAAGCTATCATCGCATTCAAGAAACAAACTGAGGTCTGGCTTCCAAAGGACCGCGACCAGGGCTGCAGCATTATCGGAAAGTTCACACAGGGTAGCAAAGCCGATGGCAAAAGACTAACCCGGAGGCTTGTGACCGACCAGGGTGAGCTGGACTTCCTCGTGAGAGACACCCGCCGAAGCGGCACCCTGGTTGGCGCGACCAAAGGATGTCCATTAGGCCACATTCTAACATATTACGACGGCTCGCAGCCCCAGTACACCCACTTGAGGGCCAGCATGCTTGCCTATGC
>JAVTVY010017936.1:0-77303 GCA_036873755.1 Hanleya hanleyi
TACCAACATATGGAGGCGGGAATCTCAGCCTTGTGGTAACTCCCATAGCAGGCTAGTAATCGCTGGAACGACACAGACATGGGTATAAATCTGAGACATTAATACTCAACAAGTTAGCCCTGGTCACAGACGTAAAGGGTAATTCAAGGAGTTGATACAGTAGTACTTATCTGAGTGTCTCCATCCATGTAGCTGTGCTCGTGGTGTGGTACACATTTCCACCAAGTTGTAGGATACCCGGGGCACGATAGGCAACAAGAAGGTCCCCTTGGTAGGCACTGTATGTCGTGGGGGGGAATCAGCCACAAGCCCTTGCATACAGGGAGATCCTTGGTCCGACCATAAGTACGGGGAGAGCGTATTACTACCCGAATCTTAGAGGGTAACCAAGTCCACACCACTCTCAGTCCGCAAGCCTCTTCAGGTCAACTCACCATACTTGGAGTGATGAAGGATGCGTTGGAATTGACCGTGCTTGCTCTCTGGGTCAGGCTGCGCAACCGTCAACTCTCTGTACTGTCATCACTACTGTTGACACTAGGACTGGAACAGATCTTCGGTCTTTCGAGTTGAAACGCAGGTGACCCAGCTGAGATCATCTAGAAGGGAGTCAGTTTCCTGAAAGGACACAAGCAAATTTGCAGTTAGGAGTAAACCCTATCCTAGTGTCAGGCCTTCATTGGTGATTATAGAATCCACGGCCGGTCAACTGACTTATTTCTACCTTCTGAGATGATCCCATAATATATGTAATAACAGGCTTCGAATTTGACGGCGGCAACGGCGGCAATTGCCATCGGTGCCCCATCAATTTGCCTGCATGCCCTACAATTTTCCACCAAGTACACGGCCACTAGATGGCCGCCGTGAAGCCTCAAGTGGCCTACGTGATCCTAAGAATAAAGCCAATCCTATTTCCATCATGTGTTCGCGTGTTCTCTTCCTTTATTCTTTGCTTTGGTAATTTCGTTGGAAAAGCAAAGTCCTTCGGTGATCGGTGGTTTCATATTCAAAACAGCTTTCCCTCTTCCTGTTACCGTAAACAGCATCGTACAGTTTTACGACATCGGTAATTCGGGAGCCACCTGTATTTGGGTTGATTACACGGTTTTACAAACAACCCCTACAGTTCCACGTGGCCATGGAATATGGGGCGAAGATATTATAGTGTTGATACTGTAATAAAACACTGCATATGATATAGCCAGAACGTAATAATTTTACTAACAATCGTTCCGTACGTTATTCCAATACAAATTGCCAGGTTAAAGTTGCTGCATTCTGATTGATTTAAAAATAAATTTGTGACCGATTCTGACACGTTCCAGCAAGAACCAATATCAATATGAACAATGGGGCGTGGTTAAAAGAATGACATTTGTCAGTACATTCCTAATCAGTTTGAATAACTTGTACCAGATTAACATTCTGGCGTGAAAAATATAAAAGAACAATGTTACCATATTATGCTGATAAATTGACCCATCGAGCGCCGATTATTGACACGTGCCAACAATGAATATTAATATGGAATTTGAAGCGTGGCTAAGGCAGAAAGGCATTTGACAGTAGCCTCGGATACACAGATAATGCAGCAATATATCACATAAAAGATAATTCTCCAAGCCGTCCATGGCCGAGTGAAAACCCTATATACCATCTATATAAATTTAGTATATTTTTGACACGATTGACAAAGACATGACATGGACAGTAATCATTGTAATAAAAAGGGAAATGAGGATTAGATACTGCATGACAAGGACAGATAAGGAAAAATTATAAAAAACAAAATATACTAAGAAAGATGACCGTTAGACGTTAAAAAGAACATCTTTAGATATACATCTTTAAAATATCAGGGACAAATGTATCGGATGCATACCGACGTAATTTCACAAAAGCCGCGTCAGAACATTGCGTCTGGAGAAAGGTTACATTTGTACTCAATTGTATTAACAAAGTAACTAAGATGCACGGGGTGAACCACAAAAGGCTCCAAATATCCTAAACTGACATTGTTTAAAGCACCAATAGACACAGTTTACTCTGTTTAATGAATATTAATGAGACATATCGTAAACAGTGAACACGTGTAGACACCACGTGGAAGTGAAGATATGTAAACATTCCTCTGGTTTTTAATATAACTGGTTTTCTAATACATGTAATGATAAATTATTTTCTCGTCTGTGAATTATTATACTATGATAGTTCGACAAGATCAAGTACCATACAAGACTATGTATATTTCGTTGATTATGGCGGACAATATAATAGTTACGAATATGTACAAAATGGGTTCGCTAACAAATTATAGCTCATCAAGGAACTTATGGTTCAATAGTCTACTTTTTCTAAAAATTAAAATAGTGGGTTGTAAGAAGGAGAGAAAATTTATGAAATATACCGGTGATCTGTTAACATGACAGGAGTACAAATAATACTTAGCATACAAAATACAAAAGTTGAGTAATTTGACTTCATCTTGAGGATAAGTTTTACTGAAGATTCCGAACAAAATATTAGCGTCCGAGAGATCCAGTGTGTGATCGACGATCTGTTTGATCCATTCGTTAAAAAACTTCCAAAACTTCTTTATATATGTGTGGGAATAGTTTGGGGATATAAGTCTAGATAGGGCATATGACTATATGAGGCCCATTAAATAATAACCCAGGCTTGGGGAAATTTCACTTTATTCATTTCATGGCAATATCTTCCATTAGACCTGCAAACAAAGTGGCTGCAGTGCCCTTAGTATATTAACAAAATTTGGCCTTGCTGCCTTGTCCATTGGCCTTGATGCCCCCAAAATCTGGTCTTTATCCAAGGCCAAAGTGGCCTTGCCCTATTTTCCCCCAAATTCAAAGCCTGTAATAATAATATGACTGAGATGAGATGAGATGAGATGATACAGCAAGATGGCTGTCTTGCCGCGATGGTGACAATTTTGCCGCCCCCCCCCCCCCTCTTTTTTTGAAATTACTCACAACGTGCTGGGTAGCCCCAGTGGCCCAAGCGTGGTCACACTATTTGATTGCACTGTCATATCTCTCAGACAGAAATTAGTGAACGTGGAGTTAGTTGTCCAGGCACAAGACAGGACAATGTCATGGAGGGGCCAGTTCTTCCATAAAGGCCATGACGCAGCGATGGCACGAATCACATTAGAAGAAGCAGAAGACAGTAGTGGGGGCGTCAATGGTATTATAACAGAGCCATAAGACATGTACATGTAAATTTGTAAAATGAACATGTACCTCAATTGTATTTCATTGCTATTTAATATTTGTTTATTGTGAGTTGGCATAAAATGTATACAGTTAAAATTGCCATATATTAAGGCTGTGGATATTAGTTACTGGTAGAGGTATGCGCTTGATAGAGGTTATGTAACACATGTTGGAATTAGGATTTAGGGGTTTGAGTATTGATTATAATAGGATGTTTTGATAACAGTTGACATTTAATTAGTGTTGTTAGACCATTTCTGACCAGCTGGTGCAAAGACAGGAGCCAGGTGTCAATTGTAGTCAGACTGTCATTTTAGTATAAGATAATCCTTTGTTGTTATTAGGTCAGACTCCCTACTGTTATTGGAGATGTCATATAGAATGAACAGGATAACCGATAGACATGTCAAGACATTAGAATTACTTATATAATAGTCAAACAGTATTTGTGATTTTTAGGAATCATTACCTGGAGATCTCGCTAAAACCCCAATGATATAAATATTGGGCAGTATGAAATTAAGTTAGTTCACTTTTAGAATTCATCTTGGCATGCGACTTTGCAGCGCCAAGGCAGTTAGTAAATGTAAGTTATATAGGTAACACTTGTAAATGTAGACGGCTATATGTACTAACATATAGTTTCTGTAATAACTGGAAGTGCTGTATAATTGTGTATATTAGAATTAGTATTACGTCAAGGTTAGATAATTAGATTAGGGTAAATAAAGCTAGGTTGTGTTATACTTAACATGGACTATGACTTACTTATTAATGTGATAACCAGTGAGCCAACTAGGTTATAGTATTTCTACCTTCTGCCAATTGATAAGACTATTTTATGGTCTTCTTCAACCACGCAGCTTTTTTTTTTTTTTTAAATGTCATGCCTTGCTGACAGGCGAAGGGACAGAATAACCGTTGCCGAGAGCCGTGAGCGGAATCGGTACGAGTAAGATAGTGGCGAATGGCTCGAACAGGGCATAACAAAAGGTCGTCTTCGAGCCCATGTACGAAGTCTGATAACGCAGGTATAGAGTACGACCGTTGAGCGTACGGACCTAAGCGAACACACTCATTTTGGTGATGAACTCCGAAACGGGAAGCAAGGAAATGCAAGACCAATCTAATGTCCAAGTAATGGAAGATCTCAAGAGCATGAAGTTCAGACACTCTAAACGCCAAAGCAAAAGCTGCCAGAAAAACTGCCTAGTAGGACACAGCTTTAGAGAAGCGGATTGTAAGGGTTCAAAGGGCAGACGAATCAAAGCACACAGAACCACACCGATATCTCATTTCGGTAACAGTTGGCGAGTACGACGCGACTGTAATGCGAAGGCGCGAATAAGCGCAGAGATATTATCATTAAGGCTAATGTCGGTACCAAAGGTAAGACGTAACACCCTAGCCAGAGCGGATCGATAGCCTTCCATGGTGCTAATATGAAACTCCCTATCCTGGTGAAGGTGAAGGAGGAAGTCAGTTACGAGGGAAATAGAGACAGAGTCGGGAACGGTATCACGTCCTCGGCACCAGGACAAATAAATCCGCTGTAGAGACCGAACCCGAAAAACGAACGTAGTGAGTAAGGTCCTACATATAAATAAACAACCCTAAAGTTGATGACAGAACCATAATGTCAAAGTCTAACCACCGGTGCAACGGTCTATACAGGAATAAAGTACTTGATGGAGAAAGTCGGAAAACTGTCCCCCAAGTACACCACGAAAACATTGTGTTGTTTAAGCACAATCCTAAGGTAAATGGATCTCAACATAATGTTTGTGTGTTAAAGTCAACATGGTTCTGTGTTAAACAAAAGTCAACACAACACTGTGCTGAATTCAATTACAGGCGACTAGTCCGTCATTCACAATCCCGCCGTCGTCCTCAGAGAATATCCACGTCCATAATCCAAAGACCTATTCCATATAACAGTATTAGACCAAATACTGTTGATTCCAACACAATTTTGTTATTCTGAACTCAAGACTGAATCAACAAGGTCTGAACAGGACTCTCTTCGTAGAGTAACGACGAACCTAAGTAAATCACAATGTGAAAAACCCGAGAGGAATTGATACAAGTGGAAGGTTGACGCCAAACGA
Source organism: Hanleya hanleyi (assembly GCA_036873755.1). Classification (NCBI taxonomy): domain Eukaryota; kingdom Metazoa; phylum Mollusca; class Polyplacophora; order Lepidopleurida; family Hanleyidae; genus Hanleya; species Hanleya hanleyi. The sequence goes on from JAVTVY010017936.1 coordinate 5,345, forward strand.
ACGGACTTCCACTCCCGCTGACGACCGACGATGGAGAATCGAAGGAAGTGCCGAAAAACGAAGATGAATGGATATAAAATATGCATCCCGCAAATGAAGAAATGACGTGACAAACGGCGTTATGGCGTACCGGAAACGTCTAACCGATGTAAGAGAACGACGCACAAGTGTATGAGAGACACATGACGGCGTAATGAAAATGTCGTCAAGGTGTAACAGGAAAGCGTAATGTGAAAAATGCGAGAAACGTTGTATATGATAAACAACGTAGTGATTTCCTCATTCACAACAACTTAATGTATATACATGCTCATAATGGAGCAGGATACAAACTTATAAAAGTACACGAAGAACGAGAACACGAAGTACGAGAGTACGAGGACAACAAGATGACGTAATGGAACGTCGTAAAAGGTGCGAACGAAAAAGGGCGTTGCAAACAGTAACCCCGAAGTCGATTGTAATAATTTTCCTTCTCTTTAAACGCAGTAGAGATGAACACATTAAATGTTTGTAGCGTTAATCACCAAATGTAAGCTCAATGAGATAAATGGGATTATGGATCTTTGTGTCAGTGAACATGAATAATGTGTCAGTGAACATGGTTACATTATGACCTCTCCCGATGTAATTTGTCTCCTGTACATGAAATTCAGTACTGGAGTTTTATATGGAGAGAATATTAAACATTTACAACAATGTTACTATTTATAACCCAAATAGTCACACAACCGACATCCAGAACAAAGATTTTTCCAGGTAACCAAGAAAGATCCTCAAAGAATTTTAAATTCCCGAAGAGAGGAAATACATTTTAAAGTCTCTCGCCGGCAGGAAAGTGAGGTTATTCAAAAATTTAGAATTTGAAATGACCTAGCACGAACAATTTGTCGAGAAGAAGAAGAACAGTAAGAACATTACTAAAAAGCAGTTTGATGCTCTAGTAGACTGTACCGGTAATACATACTTGGTAGAAAAAACCATAGAAGACTTCACGACTTACGTGTCATTAGGCTTGATCCTTGGCCGGCCAAATACATTCCCACTCACGCTAGTAATTTTAAATTTTCTCAAAGGGAAGAAATTAAAATTAGTGCATAACTCCATCTGAATTATAAGCGTAATACAGTATACAGATGGGACCAACTTGGTGTGAAACAAAACAAATCCCAATGTAAATAACAGAAATTTGTGTTTCAAGAATAGCACACTTTCACAATAAACAAGGGTGAGTGGGTGAATAGGTTTACTCACTCACGTAAACCAACACGTGATCTCATTGTTGTTCGACACACCCTTAATTACATAAAGAGATCAGTAAAGAAGCTCATTAAGATGCGACAAAGGGTCGTAGTAAATAGGATTGAGTTGTGATTACGTAACACAAATGCAACAATCACGCTTCATATTCATGTCAGCATGAAAGGCATATAAAACCTCTGTAAGATCTCTCTTGAACACAGGATATCAAAATCAACGTAATAATACTTGATATAACAAGAGATTACATTTTGGTAGGACCAAGGAACTGAATGTATGAAGGTGAACCTACCAAAACTGCAAGTCCGAACAGAAGTTACAACAACAACATGAAAATTGACGGGCTGCAAATAAAGTATCAGATCTCCCCGGCGGGAAAAAACGAAACCCCCGCCGATGAGGATACTATTTACAATCCTACTTGAGATTTACACAAACTCAATGCATAAAATTCATGAATCAACGAAACAAAACCTGTTCGTTTATTGTAGAGATCACAATAGGCCTTAAAAGCTCAGCACTAAAAGGCAGACTTACAGAAATGCCGGGACTAAATACAAATCTGTCACAAATTGAGCAATAACAAACGAGGTCGCGAGAGCCCGTAAAAACCCACAACAAACACAGCGGGTCGAACTCATTGTTCGTGTGGAGACGCGATATTGAATACACATTGTCTCCATCACGCAGGACTGTGTTATCAGATAAGCCTGAGATTCACATTGACTTTTAGAAAATATCGTCGGGCAATCATTTCAAGATATAGAAAATTTTGAAAAACTCCGACAAGAGCCAATTAATTTAGCGACGTACGTCCGAAGACATTAAACACATGGCAGATGGAAAAACAAACCGTGTGAAGTCTAAAAATTTGCCCAGACAAAATTTTGAAAGAAGACAGAAATGTGAAAGAAAACTATCCCCAAAATATTACCTATTTAATCGCCATCGAATCATTGACAAAAATGACATAGGTGAGATAACATACGGCGAGGAAGCATTCTTTTGTCTGACATTTAATACGAGAAAGACCATTATTCGAAGCAGACGGCATATCCGGCACCAACGCTAAAAGCGCATCCAATTTATCCGAAAAACCATCATTGACGTATGTTCCTAACTTTTCACTGAAGAAAAGGAATCATCAGATGAACTCGACGAAACCGGAATGGGCGAACGAGTGATATAACTTCAGCGAGAGGTTGACAAATCGTGGACAACCGCATGATCAAGAAACGGAGTCTGCGACTGACGAACGTGGTGACCTATATAAGAAGGTGAGGCCGAAAGACGTGGCAAACGGCGTGGAGGTGTAGGAGAACGTCGAGTCGAAGTACGAGAACGGCATACCGGAGAATGGGAAGGTCGAAAAATAGTACTAGAATCCCCGGTGGACGAGAGCTACGAACCGGAGAACGAGAATCATCGTACAGGCGAATGAGAACGACGAACATGTGAATACAAAGTGCGGCGCCTTAAAAATCTCACATCCAGGATACGAACTCAGATCCTCTAAAATTGAAGTCCCGTAACATGTCATTTACGCTATTATAGAATCGCTGATTCATCGCAATAGTCGGAGACCGCAAGTCAGCAATTTGACACTCAAAGGTAGGTCCGAACGACCCACCATAAAACGAGAAACGGATTTAGACAAACTGCGTTAGAATTAACCCGCAATGGAGAAACTGACACACGACGACGTTTATTTCGTTAGAGGTAACGGAGTGTGATAAACCAATAGACAATGGAGAAGCCGAGATAACATGCGACCCCACTGCATTCTTTTGTCCGATGAGAACAATGGGCGGCTCAGGCACGGTAGGTTAGGGACGAGAAGTCTTTGTTGAACTAGACAAAGGAACCGGTTTGGCTGCGACCCCAGACATTGCCATACCTGTACACGCAAAGCTGTCTAAGATTTGTGATTTATCTAGTCGTAGAACTGTCCCGCTTGGAGGAATATTTCAGAAGCGGGCGAGGTCGGACTACTAAATCTATGGGAAACATTTAATCCAATACCAACGATATCTTCGTTAGTTTTCATGACATTTACAAGAGCAAATTCCAACAGGCGTCTGTCGACTTCCGAAGAGACGGGTCGTCAGACGCTTGCAAAAGATAAGCCCGTCGAGCTTGGGCATAATTGCCAAGTCAACGGGTCCCATAATACACATTCGTCGCAAAGATGTTTGCCGATAACACAACTCTTTGCAAGCAAAACAAACCGTGTGGGCGTCCAAACTGGACCAAATCTGCCCACACGAACTACATGCATTAGAAATCGGAATCTCAGACATACTAATGAAAGAATTCCCGACAAGAAAGAAACACAAGTCAATAACTGATAAGGATACACGGGCGTTACAACAACAACCCAGGTTGTATAAACACTTCCTTGATGTGTACTGGTCGAGGTACAACAGAGAATAGAGGACTAGAATGATTTGAGCAGAGCCTTTATAGTAATGCCGCTGGGATAGATGGGAGAGCTCTCCTAGGGGCGGACAACTCTCCGCTAGGGGAGCTAACTTTTAGTTTTAACTTCCGTTTTCTACGTTGTATCATCTTCCTGACGGAGATTAATGGCAGGAATTGAAGCAGGTTTACGATTTGGGAATCAAATAAGACGATTGTATTGAGCATACTCAAATTTCAAGAAAAATCAAATCATCTCCCCTTCTTCCCTCCCCCACCACAAACCATTTATACAATCTAAAATTGTGACTATTATGAAGACAGTATAAACTGCATTCAAGGGGCAGTCCCCTGACATCACTGGACATGTCACTGACATATATCACAAAATGTAAGTTTCCAAAAATAAAATCCACCTACCAGAATTGTAGATTCTTGTTAAAACTTTCCTGCAAGGGCTGGACAGCTAAATAAATACAGGCAAGGATTATTCCAACACATTCCAATTTGGACAAAAAGTATCTTTTGAAGGAAAAAGCATCAAACAAGTTAATATGGTTGAATTCCACGAATTAACATGCAGTCTTGGCAATTTAGAAATCTGCAAATGATGTCATACCCAGCAAGGAGCTCAGACTTGTGATACTAGACAATTTGAACCCGCTTTTGACAGGCTTGTAGGACAACAGTCAGTTAATTGACTGAGCACTACATGAAATGGTAAGAATCTGAATGTTAAATACCTTTGACCTCCAATTAAAAATTAACTTCAAGATTGTATAATTTATTGGAATTCCACAGCAATCATATAGCTACAGTACTTACCATGATCAGATCCTAGAAATCTACATTCTGGTAAGAGTCTTGGGTGAAGAGGGTCTACAGATATCTGGATAGACACATTAGCACCTGGTCAAAAAATAGTATTAAAACGAATAGTTTATAATTGATGGAACATTTTTCTGATTACTTCTGTCTAATAGTAATTTTGATCTTACTTCCATGTAGCATTCCAGGTCTCCCACATGCTAAATATTCAGTGAAGCTCAACATATTTCTATTATGACAATATTTGTCTCCCTTGATGTGACAGACCAGATAATGTTATCTCCCTTAGTGTGATAGGCACAACAGATTTATCTCCCTTGATGTGATATTTACAGAACAGAAAGCCTGTTTCCAGGCAAATTCTACATTATCTATCTGTCTGTTCTTTAGTATTGAAAGCACAGAAAGATTTCTGTCCTATATTGGATGATATAATACTCTTTCTCACGTGGCTAATTCCACAATGGACCTATTCCAAAATGCGATTTGGAACTACCATCCGCTCCATAGTAAATGGCTATAAATTAAGAATTACTCAAGACTTTTAATAGATTATTTACTCCATCATGACGATTTTCACTTAGTTTTGCGAGTCGAAACGCTTTCACATGGTTAGTATTTTGTATCATTTTTGTTGTTTTGACGAGTGTGTATTCCGAGGGCATGGCAATCGTAGTAAATTACAGCAATGTGTTAAACTGCAATGACAACCACTGTCACTCATACACACTCATGCTGTTCACATGACACGGTGCTCAAGTTTTAGCTAAGTTATGATTTAGCTAAGTTGCATTGACATGAAGTCTGTAACTTTAGGATGAGAGTAAAACATTGTCTCTGCACTGAAATACCAGAATATTGTTCCCTGAACTTCATTATTTCTTTGCCTGAGAGAATAGACCGACCCACTGGAACACCAGATCATGTGATTAGGATGGGTCTATCACATTTTTTTGTCAGGGGTAATTGAATTCAAAAGAGTACCATGACTGCATTTATTCTTTATTTTAGCATCAACAACATTTGTAAATGATGCTTTAAAATGAAAATAAATGTTAGTTTTCCCTCCTCTGACTGCTACATAATGGATGGTGAAACGGAAGTGCCTCTGCATGCAGCTTCATCCTGAAGCAATACGCAATTCCATTTTACCATCCATTATCTGAGCAGTTAGAGGACAGAAAACTAACATTTATTTCTTAAATCTAAGCCCATTTATCATCCTTAATACACTGATCAATAGAATCTCCAAATCTGTACATAGTGTCAAATGTAAACATTTATGATATACAGAATACCTGTATGGTCTTGTATATAGCTCCTGAAGTTCTTTTTATCAAAAGCCTATTCTTCTAATTGTCATCCACCTTGCAAAGAGCTTGTAGTAGTGTGATAGTCTGTAGCTAACTTACTGAGGGCCACTCTACGATAGGTTACACTGTATGTCGGTTGTTCAGGCTCCAAGACCCAGGTGTTGTGGTCAATTTCTCCAACTTGGTCCCAGAAATCCTGGTAAGCTCCCAAGCACTGCACAAACTGGTCATACAGATCACGTACCTGGCTCTGCAATGTCAGAAAACGAAATCTAAAATCTCGCATCAATGTGCCTTTAACATCATTTACCCTCTGAAGTTAACAAGCACCAGTTTCATTACAATGCTACATCTAGGAGTGTGATTTACGAACAAACAGAATCCAAATATGATTGAAAACTCCTTTCTATCTCTGAATCTCAGTCTAAATGTAATTCTCCTAACATTTTTTCAAATTTTATCAACCCAAACTGGTAGTTAGACTAATTTTATTTGATTTATCATAAGACCTTTGAGGACCACTGGAACTCAAACTTCCTAGGCACATCAGCCAAGCATGTTGGGGGACCTTCAGGATGCTGAAAGTAAAGAATCCCATACAAGTAACGAAATCCTTGGTATTCTCTAGAACACCTATTGATGAAAATATTATCACTTAACAGAAAACTGTTTCCTTTATCGTTACAATAAAAATAAAGCAGACTTAGCGAAACGTCGTGTTTAATAAAGATACACTTGAGAATGCTAAGGCAGACTTAGCGAAACATCGTGTTTAATAAAGATACACTTGAGAATGCTAAGGGCAGACTTAGCGAAATGTCGTGTTTAATAAAGAAGAAATTGAAATCCAGGAAATCCCAGTGTTCATACTTGTACTACTTATATATGTCAAACCAAAAGACACTTCACAATGTCATTCAAAAGTTAAATAAAAATTCCCATAAAACACCTACATGTAGGACTGGGGATATAACAGTTGGCCCATGTACACCAAATAGTGTTACACGGATTAGGATTTGATAGAAACAGACAGATATTGGGATACAACTAAATAGAAATGGAGAGACAGAATGAGGATTAAAGATGTAATCAGCCTCAAAATGGACGGATTTGGTAAACTCTCCTCTATGCGTTTTTTCAGCAGGGAAGATTACCAAAGCATCATATGTATTATATTTGATGATAGTGGGATCGCCATATACAACGAATGCAAGAATATCTTGTCGGAGAAATTTGAAACTCTGCCCGCTTCGACGGGTTTTCTGTTTCGCCATCGAGTGTGTGATGTACGCGTAGAGGAAAATGACGTCACTGCGTGACGTATGAGTGACGTAGCGACGCTCACGAATCTGGATGCTGCACAGCTGCAACCATGGGATAACGTCATGGCTCGTGCCTAGGGTTCGGTAATGTCGCATAGCATACGTTGGTAGAATATACAACACATGTATATGCTTGTTGACATGGCCGTGGAAAAATAAACGGCATGCCATGCTGATTATTTTTAAGGATCAATTCCTTCTATTTTCTCGTGACTGGTAGAAACATATTTAGTTTCTTGTGGTCAAATGTGTCTCTTTTTGTACCTGTTGTAACATATGCCACTTTCGCTGAGTTTGAGCGACATCGATTTCAGCCCAGATTTGAGGCTGATTACATCTTTAAGGTTTAATGTCCTGTTCACTCAGCTATATAGCGACGGTCAAACAAAATTCTAAACATTCCAGCAAAGACAAGTTAATAATCCAGTAATCCAGAAGTAAGCAACACAACACACCAAAAACATGTACATACATTAAAATTGATACAACAAACCAATTTCTCTCAAATTACCTGTAACTGAACCTGTGTGTACATCTAGATGATAAACATGTGAGAATATCTCATTTCGAGCAATGAAGAATTTAAACCAATAACTAGGTACGGGTGTCCAACCTATTATTGTGTGTTTTTGAAGGTTTATTTGGAATATATAAAAAAGTACTTCTTCAAATGACATGAAAACTGACACGTTGATTGCTGAGCTCGTCGGCTATCTTCCGTTATGAATTCCGTCCATGACGTCACTCCCTTCTGCACGTGCGAGAGCTATTTTTAACTCGACTTTTCAGCTCAGTTCCCGCCGTGGACAGTACCAGTTATCGGACACCCATCGTGAACAAGAATTTGACGTAAAGTACAATGTATTTTCAAGTTTTGTGCTTGACAATCGTTAGTTGGAGTTCTGTCATTTAAGATGATATGATCATTGCTCAATTTCTATACGTATTTACTTGAGAGCGAGATCGGGAAGACAAGGTGGTAGATCGAATTTCACACCCAGCCACAACACGAGAAATTTCGAATTTTGATGAAAACAAAAATGTTAAATTTAAATTTTTCAACTTTCGTGGCTACCTATAATTCTATATTTTGCATAACAATTAGAAATGATCTCCCCTTTGTTCGGACATATTATTGCCTTGTCATCACGAGCACAACACATGCGCTCGAGATGCGTGTGCGATAACTGACCTGTCCGATAACTGTTCCGACACCCATAACTTCTATGGTTACTCATCCAGCTTATTCTCTGCATAAAATATACCGAGATTTCACGAATGTGACATATAACTCTCAAACATCATCCGTTCATTGGCTGATATATTTAAGGTTCTACCAAATGATCCCAACACCCCATACTTTTTTAATGCTAAATTGTTGTAAGAGTTTATATTTGACATTTTAAAACGGTTTACTTTTTTTGCTTTTTGAGAAGAGTCGAACTTTGAAAAAAACAAACTTGAAACCCTTCAATATCAAGCTTGTTTGGAAATGGTGAAGACCGTGACCTGCTGACCCATGATGTCGAAGTCTGATTACAATCGTCCGTAGCGAGCAATCGTAATGAATGTTCCAGCAACAATGTCACAAAGCTGAGATATAATGCCTTTGGTGAAGTCATGATGATGTCATCATACCCAATTGTTGTGCAACATACGTCACAATAGGGCGTCCGACATGACCGACTAGTCGATATTGTACGACGTGATCGTAATCAAACTCTGACACCACGGGTCAGAGGTTACAGCTTCAATACGTTTTTCACCACATCTGTTTTATTATGTTAAAAAATCCAATTTGATGCCATTTTTCAAAGAAAAAATTATCAACATGTTCTATGCACAGCTTCCCATGCAAAGTGTGCAGGAGATATTTGGTAGAACCGTTAAACAGATGGTTTGAGTACTAGCTGTAAAGATCACATGTCCATGCAGGGCTGGCACAGTGTTTGCAGACCTGCACTATGGAAGATGATGGGTACCGAGTAAGTTGCATGATTTTGCGATTGTTAGGATGAAGAAATTTGGGTCGATTTTCTTTCTCTTTGTAATTTTTTGACAGGTATCTGAATGGTACCGTCATGAGTATATGATACCCACAGAACGGCAAGATCGGTCATTCATACCTGAGGGTGGAGTTGGACTTTAAGAATGTGACTTCTACAACCGCTATCTATGGCTTTCAGCTGAAACTGTTGAAAATTGGGGTCTACTGATGCAAGCCTGAAATAAAAGTGGATAATACTATTATTTTGTGAAATACATCTTCACAAAATTATCAATAAAAAAGTTACCTTCAGTGGCTTACAAATCTTGTTACATACCGGTACATACACTTATATTAGCCTGACATTTTAAGATGTATGTACAAACCTATCCCAGCCCAGGTGTTCTATCTCAGAAAGAAGTTGACCACACAGAACAGATGAGCACTGGACTGGCTCTCTCACATCATCTAGTCTCTTCTCCTGTTCAACGAGAGAAAGAATTGAACACTAATTAAATTTATTAATCTAAATGTAATTTGAAGCCAAATAATCTACTACAAGTAGCCAGCACTCCTGAAACTTTTAAATCATAATCCATATTTTCACCATGGCCACAGAGATTATTAAATTGTCAAATGATTGCGACTAAACATCACATGTCCACCAAATTTGTTTGGAGTGACTTCACTAAATGTAGATCCACTTAATGGTTTGAAAAAGGTTTGTGCAATAAAATTTCATGGTTAATAGGAGTACTCAGATCTTGTATTTTGATTGGACTGATCAACCCAGGCTCCTGCGCAATACAATCCAGATGTCACCAGCTACAGGTCGGACAATCCACCTTTTACACATTATTGAGAAACAAAGGAGAGCCTATATATGCAATGACCCGAGACTTCAATTGATCAGCTACTGAATCGTATAACTTCACTTTGCCTTATCTTTCAACCCAGGAGAATATTTTGAATGGCTGATAACTGACATAACTTTATACAATATGTACTAGATCTTCCAAGTATTCAAAGGAAGTGTCATTACGGTAATTCCCCTAATAATTCGATCACCGGAAGTGCAGCAAAAATGGCTTATATCTGGCAATATTCTTCATGGCACCAGCTACAAAGTGTCATATTTTGTCATTATATGACTTTTCTTCAATTTGAATGAAGAATGGGAATGTTATTTTCTCTCTGTATTTGAATAACAGAGTTGAAAAGTGAACTTCCTGTGATTGAATTATTAGGGGAATTACCGTATGCTTAGAATAATATTAAATTTGGCAAATATTACATGCAGATTTTCAATAGTAGCAAAAATATGACACCTCCAGGGAACCAAAACCATTTTTGGTTTTTTCCCATATTCAGATTTCTTAATAGATCGTGTGAAAATATAATTCTGGTTTAAAATGTCATACTTTTTGTACCAGAGAAAATTGTACCTATAAATGCGTAAAACATAGCAAAATATGCCAGAAAGCACATTTTGATCAATCATCAATCCATTTCTATACAATGGAGGATCACAATTTTTTACGAGATGATATTTCAGTATGTATGTTTCATGAAAAAAGATAATTTGACAAGTTTCGGATCGAAGGTCAGCTTTATTACCATCACATACAAGGGAGTTTTTCATATGTCATTTGTATGTGAACATCACACATTCTTTAGCAGAACAGGAAGTTGACAAATTCGTTAAAAATCTTGCATATAATCCATTATTTCTTTGTTATTTCAATGATTTTAGAGGATGATTAAATTTATCAGAAGAGTTGATCAAATTTTGTCCCCAAACTTGTGGGTGATTAAATTTTGATAGGGGATAGAATTATTAGAGGGATTCTTATACATTCAAATAGTGTATAACGATAATAGAAAACAATATTAACAGGACATTATTATTATTATATTATAAAAGCTGTCACTCACAATTATGCTTTTCAGTTCTTCCAAGAAAGATGCCAGATTTGAAGCCTGATTCAATCTCTGAAATAAAAATGTATACCAAATTCATATATATGAACAAAATGTTCAGTATCCAAAACAAGTTCCAAAATGATATTTTATTGAGAAAGTTCTTTTTACTGTCTATTATTCCTGAAAGATAGGTAACGGTTACATGGGGAAATTAGAAAAATTTGAAAATTAATTTTCATATTTCTAGGCTTAAACTACATGTAACCTTCACAGACCATTGCTCTTGTGTGCACACTCAGCATCCATACAGCACAGAAATTCCTGTGTACCCCCACTGCCCATGCACACGTCTACTCAGAATCCTATCAGACCATGTGACTCCCTTCTTCCTATTCCAATGCAGTGAATACCCAATAGCGAGTAGGCTGGGAGGGTCATCACGGTCTGTGAAGGTAGGTTTAAGCTTATAAATATTAAAATTGATTTTCAAATTTCTTATGCTGTTAAGCTTACGGTAAGTTCCCTAAGTATTCGCGACCCTAAGTAAATTCGAAAACGGGCATTCTTCGCCAAGTCACGTAACACTGTTCCCTAAGTAATCGAAAACGGCCCATTCGCGAGAAACTGCGGTCCTAAATATTCAAAAATCCCCGATTTATTGTGGTCGCAAGATTGATAATATTGTGGGCTTATGTAGTCGTGCGATGAAAAAAACTATTGTAACAACTAAGTTGATTTTCATTATGTCTCAAATGAAATGTATCCAATGTTTGAACCGCGATTTTTCATGGTCATTAACTTGAGAATATTGCCGGTTTACGGGGACGGGCGATAATAAACATTGCCGATTGAAGAGAGCATACGTTCGATATTATACTGAAAATATCAAAATGAAGAACTGGAAGTTGCGTTTCATTCGGTCTTACAAAATATTTTGCTGAAGTTTGACCAGACATTTGAACTACGGATCCTTAGTCGCGGAGTAGAGATCATTGTCAGAGACAATGAAAAACGAATAGAGCAGATCGGATGACCACTAGCAACTTATGAATACTTTGTATTTATGTTCATTTACGGAAAGCCATTCAATTGCTCCATCTGCTTTCATTCCCAATTGTGTAAATGACATAACCATATATTTAATGTGAAGTATATTGATGAAATAATACAGATATGAACTCTTTCACACCCAATTATATGAAATTATTTTCATACATTTGTTAATCAAGGATCGAAGGGATAGAGTGAATTGTTAGAAAGGACAAGCAATGCATGTCTTTCGTTTAGCCGCTATACATGGCGGGATGAGCTCGTTCCAGCTGGGAAGATTGTATATCGTCTCAGACGAGTTGGCCCTGATATGTGTGTTAGCCGAGTTGGCCCTGATATGGGCCTCCAAATAGTGTTGGGCGTTTGATTAATTTGCTGGTTGTTTTATTGACATAAACAGTTTGAAAAGCCCTTCCACAATATTTTCCTATGAAGAGCAATCAATAAATTATTAGGTTTGATTCTCAATCTGAAAATGACGTAATCTGTGTTACTTCATTAGATCGATTATATATTTTCCCGTAAACATCATTGGCGTCATGCACCGCGATAGTTGAGCCTAGTCTTCTCGGCCGTGACAAAAATTCTGCAAGGTTTCAAGCATGTCCTGAAGAGAAAATAAAGAATCAGAATGTCAAAGTGACAGAATATGCTCCTGTATGTACTAATACAATGATATACGCGAATTTGTGATTTTAAATTGGCCGGATGTCCGATGAAAGCATGACTGAGAACCGACGGGGAAACGTGATTTTTCTATAGATGATTTATACTTTGCAGTGGATTTAAATCATTTCTAGCTCCACGATTTAAATAATGAATATAAGGGGAAATATGCTACATGTAGATCTCCTTTTACCTCAGTCAGTACTTTATTTATCCTTTGATAAATTGCGAAATATTGCCTGACAAATCTAAATGCACGACAAACGTTTCCCGGGTTTTGCTTCCGGGTTTCCCATCGACCACACGTGTTCGTACCACTGAACTTCGACGAAGTATATTAGGCTTCATTCTACACACAAAAGTATAGTGAATGTCTCGCGGTTGTCGATTTTATATCATTTAGAGTGCTAAAACATCACAAAATTAAAGAAACATCACAGTCGACGTATTGTGACCTTTCAATGTCGAACAGCATGAGCATTTACCATGGGGACTCTAATTTACGAAAACGTCCGTTTTTCTGAACTGACCTGCACAAACCATTCGGAAGTGGTCAGTTTTTCACGACTGCGATATTCACTTCCGGTCACGAATACTTAGGGAACTTACCGTATCTCATCTTACTGAGCTAAGGGAATATAACATTTTATTAAATTCACCCTTTAGCGGATTGACTTCATTTACTGTGCATTTTGCCCTGTTCCAGTTTCACAAAGCAGTAGGTCACATGAGTAAATGAGCCAACAAAATTTGCTGTTTTTAAATATTTGACCTGGAAATCGGACTCTCTTCAGTGCCAAAGAACACGAGGGGCACGACTGTGGGATAATGTGCGAGACCAGAGTAATCTTGAAGAAATGCATGTATTTGGAAAAAATAAAAGTGGCGATAGTTCACATGAACAGTAGTGTTTCTATTTTGTGATGGGGGTCAGAAAGCAGAACAACATATAGAAACTGAGGCATTGTTTTCTTCCTTGACCTACATGTACATGCAGTTCAGAATAACCATGCCAAATTTGGAATCTCCATGATCAATACCTTTACAGAAAAAAAAGGTTTTAACTTATAAATCTGAAGAAATCCACCCACAGAATAAAAGTGATAAACAGATTAGGGCATATTAGCTGATAATGATGACTCCTGCAGTGCTGGTGTGACACATGTTATTGCCAGCTTAGAGTCTCTTCACTCAAGCAAATGAACATTTGTCACTAATAATAAGATTTTGAAGACTAAAATTGCACCGAAGGCAAACATGTCTTCACCAAAATAAGGAGTGAGTGAGTGAATAGAATTTAACGTCGCTTTCAACAATATTTAAGCTATATCACGACGAACCAATTAAGCACCACCCAGCCCAGTTGTGTTCCTGCTACTTCAAAGAAGAAATCTTTGAAGCAGCATGGAACCAGACACCTTCCATCCACCCTATAAAACACTGAGGACAGCGCGCAAGACACAAGACAGGACGCTTACATGGTGCAATAAAGACAAGTGATATTACAGGGCTAGACATCACATTATCAAGTTCCTCTTGCTTCTCAGCAAAATGCATTGAAGCAACAGGAACCTGTAAATCTGGAGAAAGGATCGATCTAGTTCTAATCTAAAGAAATGTGCAATAAATTATTTTTTGTCAAATTTGACCGTCCAGGAGAAGCAAGCTCTTAAGGGTAATGTATCACGGTCACGATGCAAACTAGCTTTGTACCAATTGTGTATACCCTGGGTAAATATAAGATCCATCTACTGCATGGACGCTGTGTATGCCCACAAGGTCTGTGAAGATAAGTTTAACAGTGCAAGTAATCTCCTCAGTATTAAATAAAGCCAACTTTTTTGTCTCAGTGCAAACCCTGCAAAATCAGATATCATATGGAAATATCAGCCTGGAAAAAAGTGCAATGGGCAATGCACATACACAAAGTTCATTGAAAGCAGGTGTCAGATTTCACACATGAGTTCTTCACATTGCAGATTTTGTAGGTGTATAAACCAAGATTCATAATAATTAACAACTTCACAAAAGTTGATAATACACCTGTTACACTGTTACGCTCAATACAGCTCTGTTACACATGTAAAGTGTTGACAGGAATCAATGGTTTAATTATTTTTCATGATTCACATCATCAGCTGTCTGCCAGCTGTGACCTGTCATGAAGTCCATAGTTCTTCTAATCTGTCACCATAGAATGAAAGTATTTGTTTAGTACAGTGTAAAACTGAAATCTTGACAATGAAAACAAGAGGTAAATGATTCTTTGTGTTCTTAGAGTTCACATTCTCATGGTATCAGCTTGAACACCTCATACTGTCAGAAATACAATCTGATTGCATTGGGGAATAAAAACATGGCATGCTTCCTTTGTGCACATGGCTCTCAGCCAATCAGTATCATCCATTATTTATGGAGTGGAATGAGTTCAAGATGTCACAGTTAAAGTGGACTAATGTGCACTCTTTTAAATAGTTGAGGAGATACATTTAACTTGTTCCTTCACCTAGAGGATATTATACTGCACGTATTTCCATCTCTCTCATATGTAGATCTCCTGTCATTCAAAATCAATACAGACTGCAACCGCTGCAGTTCTTCACCCAATGCATCCAGAGGGTGTTGCAATGGCAATGGCAGATTGAGAGAGCATGGGTGATCGAACAAACATGTGGATGAAGACGCCAATTGTTGTTCCAATATTGACAAAATATGTCAGTAAACCGAAAGCAGCAGCTCTCTTGATCAAGGAAATCACCCTTGACAAAAATATTGTGGCAATAAAAATAATCTCAGATTAACTGTTTTCCCACGGTATTCATCTGCTGTAAATGCTGTGGCTAACTGATAGGGCTGATTATGTGGACACAGGGCAACACACTTGAATTACTAGGTTTAATTATCTGACATAAATTGTAGCAGTTGATTACCTGCACAAATTGATTCATACAATTATCATCACAAAATACTGATATTACATCTCATGTGTGGAGGAACTATGCTTACCATTTCCAGTTAGTGAAGATGATATTTATTGATTAATGATATTGATTAAATCATAAATATGCTTATGGCTCTGTTTAGACTATTTGGGCAACACTTCTATAGAGGACACATGGTGTTGTATGACTTAGGATAATAGTACACAGGCATGCCACTACCAACCATTACCACTCAGTTAAATGGTTAGTTACTGGTTAGTGGAGCACTGATTGGTACTGGTAGGAAAGGTCCCCTTGCCATGCTTGCAGTACTGCTCAGTTTTCATCTGATCAGTACCAACTGGGTACTGATTTGTGAGTCACCCATTGGATCCTATGAATTATCTACTGACTGGCTATCAAGCAGTCAATTAGTTATGATGAGGTTACCGCTATGTTACCAACCCGATTTTCCACCTTTGGTTACATATTGGTAACAATGCAGTAATACATCAGTACCTTGATTGGTTACAGCTCAGTGACTGAACAGCTACCAACCCACTTTTGCTTACCCATATGTAATAGCATCTCTTGGTAACTGCATGGTACAGGTAGGAAAGATTTTCTTGTGGTACTGTTTCGTTTTCAAGTTGGTCAGCAATCAGCAACTGAACAGCACCAAACATGCCAAATGGTCACCAATCAGTTACCACACAATATGGTCTGTAACTGACCAGTAGCCTTTAGGTCAGAACGGCATGGTACTGGAAAGCTGGGATTTTGGTGGTTACCAATCAGTTACTGGTCGGAAGAAACTGTCATTCACTGCCACATGATAACTGATTGGTAACTGCATGGTACTGTTCAGTCAGGAATTCACTGAACCACGGTCATTTGAAACTAGATGTCCACCAGGTTCATTAAATAATTTGAGTGCACCAGGGTCATTGTGAAAGATTGAACTGAATAGTGAGTGAGTGAATATGAATTAACATCACTTTCAACATTATTTCAGTCATATCACGTTGTTGGTTCCTATTCCTTTTCACACCCGGAACCACACGGGTAGCGTCGTATTCTTTTCAACACTCGATACCCCACGGGTGTGGTCCTATTCCTTTTCACACCCGGGATCCCCACGGGTGCCCCAGTTAGTCGCCTCTTACGATAAGCTCTCTGAGGAGCTGAGACCTATTCTTACCATGACCAGGAGTGTTGAACTGAATAGGGTTGGACATCAGGGTCGTTGAGAACTAGATCAAACTGATACTGAGGACGTTAGAACATAATATAACACCTTTATTTTCTTGGGATAACATCATGATCACAGTCAGTTTACATATACAGATGAAACTGTGACTGGAGTTATTCTAACCCTCTGTTCCATAATTTGAAGCATCACCCTGGTGTTTGTGAAATGATCATCAACTTCTCATACAGTATATGTGATTTTCTGATTAGAATGGGGTTTAAAACCTTTGTATCAATGTTTATTGCATTGCCACTCACCACTGATGTCTGTCTGACATTTATACAGAGTCAAACCCAGATATGCAACAACCAGCTTTAATTTGGCGTGAAACCCTCAAGGTACCGGTATCACATGTACTAGTTTATCTCCTTAACGTTTTGGAGACAGGTGTTTTAATAAACTCTAAAAGGAAATAACTCTAAATCTTTAACTGAGAGGAAAAGTTTATACCAAAAGTTATCTGGATATAACATCAAGTAAAAATGCAGATATCTTTCTTGACACAGCATTAGCCAGGTTGGGAAAACAAACTGCACTATTAATTCTGTATGCTAACATGACTGAATTGTTTATTCTTCACCCACAAATTGCCAAATTTTATGGTTTGATAGCAACAGCATTCTGATTATTCCGGCTGGAATAACATTGTAGAGTCTCTGTATGCTCATAATACGGACTCAGCCATTCAAACTCATTCAATGACGTTAGATCAAGCTATTATCACAGCTATCGAACAGAATGAAATCAGAGCCACCGCTAATGGCAAATAAATCAGCTTATTCACCGATTAGATGGCTTTAAAACAGCCAGAACAAACAAAAAGACCAAAATACTCTAATCTACAATTTACACCATCATAGAGTAATCCAGAGAATCAATATATATTCCAGCTGATCGCATGCTACTCAACTTACTCTAATCGTACTGAGCAAATATCGCCGTCAATGTCACGCTGTAATCCAGAAATAGTCCTTGCCACAGGAAGTTGGTTCTGCCATGCCATAATAGATCTTTCATTTTAGTTTTGATTGAGTGCGGAATTTATGCAATTATCATGACAAAATAATAGTGATAATATTTCATGTGTGGGTGAACTGTGCTTACAGTGTGCTGTTAATGATGATAATATTGATTACATATTGATTGATATCATAAATATGCTATTAGGGCTCTGTAGATGATACAGGGTGTTGCATGACTATTACCAAATACTATAACACACATATTGGTAAAAAGGAAAGAAGATAATAGACTGAGAAGAAGTAGAATCGCACTACCCCACAATGTATAAAGTTTTATATTTATTACTGACACAAATACTGCAGTAAAAATAATATGAAACTTTACACATTTGTGTCAGTAATATTATTTACAATGAGATTAGCTAAAGCCTTAAAGTGTAACTGTGGTACTTTTGCAAGTTTATGTCATATATCATAAGATAATCTTCCAAATTATAGAATTTATACCTTTTTTCTTGTTTTACGACTTTAATTTTAACAATTCCTGTGTTATTAATGTTATTATAATGCACAGCGCTACAAGCATGTCGGAACTGTCGATATTATCTGCATTGCCGCATTGTCCCGCAGACGGTGCAGGGAGCTCGAAGTGTGACGTCCTTAATGTCATCTCTGACATCAAACGAGGCAGCGCAAATTTCTGTCCTACTATAGAAATCTGCCATTGAATCCTCCGAGATAGAATACGAGTGAAATGTTGGGGGAAAACTTCACTACGTTTTGAATATGGCATAAACTTACACAAATTCTGTTGTGGATTATGACTAAATCACTTTAAAGGAGTACTTACTTTATTTTATATAGGTTCTTATTACAAAGGTTAGACTGTTAAAGAAATATAACTTACTATTTCGCGGTCGTTGAGGGCGATAAACTATTATTTTTATTACAATTTGTGAAGTCATGTTTCTGCTTTTAAGTTGACGTGGGCGCCGCCATGTTGCCTGTAGGATGACGTGGCTGATGACATCAGCATTCAGGACAACGCCACGGCTAACGCTTGATCCAGGGACGTTCCAACATTGGACATTTGATTTACTCTGGGTCCGAGTTTAATTCGAGGAAAAAACTGGCGCGGCAAATCCCACGGGGATAATTCCTAAAAGGAAAGTGGCTTAGGTTATATCCGCCAATTGAAGAATTTCTTCCGCAGGTTTTTCAACTGAGACTTGCCCGATTCAGTTTGGTCAAAATTTGAAGCTGAGCGATGAACTAAAAGAGCGTCCTGTTAGGGATTTGAGTTGAACGACGATGCTTCTAAATTGTTAAACATTTTCATGATTACGCTTGAACTATTAAAATCAACTGAAACGTCAGTGGATTTTCTAGGTTCCTTCTCGTGCGAACTGTCGGCATGACCAACACGATCGGCCTTAAATCTCCATGATGTTGTGACGTTTTTAGATGAGTATACATTCATTTCCGCTCATCTAAAAACGTCACGCAGTGGTACAATGGCGGCGCCCAGTGCACGCTGTGGCGAGCAACAAAATATTCAATATTTCTTTTATTTCGCATTCTTTCAACATAAGTTTTATATAAAAAGTTTTCGAATACAATTACTGATAAATACAGTCAAACTTAAAAATAAGGTAAGTACTCCTTTAATAATTATTATCATATCCAAAATGTGGGAGAAATTACATGTACATGAGTAAGGATTTCTTTTTGTTTTATTCCATCTTCACTTCCCGATTTAATTAATTTGATCGCATCAATATTATTGGAGTAGGATAATGTACTTCCTGAGAGTGAACTAATAAAGAGTTGTTTTTCAGATCCTGGTGCAAATTAATCACTACGGTAATTTCCCTATTAATTCGCGATGTAGTGATGAAACTCAGCACTCCAAAAATTGGCTACTTTCGAATTCGTCGAAGATCTCTCAAATTTGTTACTTAAAATAATGTGTGTTTTTCAAATAAAGGAATGCTGGTTTAAAGAAAGATATTTGATATACGAACGCTGGAAACTGAAGAATGATTCAATAGCGGGCCGTGTGCAGACACTCGACCACGTGCGGGGGACTACCGTATATATTTTTCCCGACTGCGGCGAAACGCGATCAAGTTAGGATAAAATTACAGGACTGCGGAGTTAATTGAATCAATTTTTTCCTTATAGACTGTAAGTAATAGTAATTCAGTCTGATTATATTGTACCATTCCCTGTTGTTTCTCTGCGCTTACAAATAATAGCATACGCCGATATACTATACGAGATTCTAGTAACATATTCACTTTACTTTCATCGGCACGAACTCCGTGGCGAAAACGGGAGTGTTCGAATTTATTGTTTCACGGATATTGAAAATGCTCCCGTGTTCGTTTTATTAGGATGGACAAAATCACGACAGCGGAAAAATCGACCGTTTTCGAATTAAATTTGGAAGGTGAATTAATAGGGAAATTACCGTAGCTTCCCATTTTTGCAGCATTTTACCTGGCTGTAAATGGACAACTGGATGATTTCTTCTCTGATCATGCTGAATACCACAACCCTGATTCAAACTCCCTATGTTGTGTTTGTGTCAGAGAATAAATTGTACGTTATGGAGATAAATGGTAAACGCTCTAGTATTTCAGTCACAGAAATTTCATTTCCTCACCCAAAAATATTGGTGTGATCAAATTTATTAGATCTGAACGGAAAGTTGACAAAATGATATAAAACCGCACATCTATGTAGTTTCTCCTATATTTAGAGGGTGATCAAATTTAATAGATTGACTGATCAAAATTTGGGGGAAAATCTGGAGGTGATTGAATGTTAGAACTATAAGAGCATTCACCTCATCAGGCCTGTGCTGTAGTATTTTCTCAGGAAACCTGTTGCAGGTTACCAGGATTAGAAAATGGGTAAGTAAACCTATGGTAAACTATAATCGGTGCTTCTGGGTTGAATACATGCTAACACAAAATATTATGGTATTATAGGGGGTCTTCTAAAACTGAAATTGGGAAACCTCCAGAACAGGGTTTATCTTCATCATTACAGCACAGACCTGCTGCTTCAATAGTATAATTTCACCTGGGACCCTTAACAGAGGATGCAGAGGATATGTAGGGTTGATATGAGAGAGAAGAATGGAGTGGGGTAGCTTGCCAGAAATGCTTAACAGTCTCAGCTATCATCATTAGTGCCTCATATCTCACCTGGTGAATAATATGTCCGTAACCTTGGAGTAGGTTCTGTAAGGACCATTCACAGGTCACCCTAGCCCCCTTCAGAGACTGTCTCTCTCTCAGTTCTATCTTCAGTTTGTACTGTCGACCCTGCTACAGAATACAACAAGAAATCTAGTCAATCTACAGTCAATGATTCCATCAGTGAAGTGTACTTGTAACCCAATCAATGAGCACGATCGGCATCATAAAGTTGAGTTAGACAGTGTTCCACTTGACAGATTACCAATACCATCTGGTTGAGTTTTCTTGCATCTCGAGGTTGAAATAACGCCTTTCTGCTTGCCCTGAGAATTGAGCAAGCAGCATTTTGGTTAAATGTTGGCACTTGTCTGCCAGTCAATCTTATTTTTCATCAGCAACGAATGGCCATCACAAATATTTGAGGACGGAATGAGTAAAAATAGACTCACGTGCTTGACATTTCAGGCATTGTGAATTGAGGCGGAAGGCACAACTCAAATCAGAAACCCTGAAATTTCAATTTTTGAGACTAGCAGGTAAGATTTAAAATGCCTTACGTATTGTATGGCTAGCCTGTCCTGTTTTCTGAGTCAGTCTTACAGCTGAATGTAAAAGTAATAGCACACGAATAAGCTCATACTTACAGTTGTGTTAATCAAGCCAGTGTAGAGTGTTCTCTCCTTGTTCAGAACAATCAGTTGTGGACAAACCTTCCATACATCCATCTTCTTATATATCACACTGTAAAGATCAGGAGAAAACATGTATCAATATTATACTGTATATATTTTACTTCAAAACGATTTCACTTTATTTGACAAAATATTCTAACTGCAAATATGGGTGCTGACCAGGTAAAAGTAGTGATACTTGCACACCTGCCTGTGTCACAGCTTCATACAAAAGTCGAATTCTCCATTCCCACTTCGAATTAACGTTGACATATCAGCCCACCAGCTCTGTTCAAAAGAGTTTGTAAATAGACACAAAACGTCATGGACTTCAAATCCATTTGAATTTTGAAACATGCCATATGAGTGGGTTATGGATTGGCTGTCATAATATGTAGGCCTATCTAGCCACCCCAATCACCATACTAAGAGGAATGACATACCATACTCATTACTGAAAGAATGTACCACCCTAAACAGAGGCATTGGGTACGTATGTTCTGATTGACTCATCTCTGGATTGTAGATGAAATTTACACTTGGGATTTGAATGCATTTGGTGGTCCAATCTATCAAGGCTCGCTAACTCGATATGTGAACAGAGAACTCGCCAAATGAAGATGCAATTTATGCGTTCAATTATCCACTCTGTGCTCAAGTAAAAACTTCTTGCCATTTAAGTTAGAGTGCTACTCATACATTTAAATGCCTGTAGATCAACCTGGTCAAAGCTGCCATAAAATTTTCTTCTAACTGAATAGAACGTAGGATTGACTGTAAATCATCCTGGCTGAAAGCAGGGGTAAGCTTATCTCTATCGTAGATACCCCGACACACATGGGAATGAATTGTGTTCATGGGAAATGCAACTGTAAATTTCAGCCGATCAGAAAATCCTGTGGATATTAACCAATGGGATCAATTGTTTCATGCCACCATATCATGTTAGCATATGAGAGCAGCATATGAGAACAGATTCGTGTACACTGAAAGTGGGTAGAACATGGTCTGCTACGTGTATGCAAGATCAGAGCTTGATTTTCCAAGGGAATCCGAATGTCTTTGGATTCCCTTGGATTGTGACAAAAAGCAAGGCCTGAAGATGGTCAAAGTTTTGCCTTTGGCTAAGAAAACACCTTTACTTTGTCAATGATATTGAATAGGCATAATACAGGTACAGCAGTTCATCTCCGCCTGATGGGCTACCATCATAAATTAACAAGATCTGAATATCACAAAAAGTGATATCTCTCAGAGACATCAAATGAAATGAAATGTCAACATTTCGGCTAATTCCACAAGTTTGACTGGAACCTTTTGGTTACTATGGGCCCAATGTAATCCAGACAAGTGGGCTCCCAGCTGTGATTATATTTAACTTACTATTAAAGACTGGCAAATGTCATACATGTACGACAGGTGGGTGTGTACAATCTCTCTCTATGTAAGTTGAAATAATCAATTCTTTCGATTACCATCTTCACAGTGACATCACTAGACAAATCAAGCACCACAATACAGCAGAGAAGAGGATAGCTGTACATCTGACACTCTGCAAGAGACAATATTTATAGATATGTTAGACGCCATAAAAAATGATTAGTTTATCATTACTGCACATCCGTAATATGGGATGGCAAATCAATCGTTTAATGGAAAATAAGTCGCCGACTTTAAGCAGGAATTTTCACCCATCAGCCAACCTGCATCACACCAATACAATTGTGCAGCGGTGCGCTCAGTGAGACCATGAACACTTCTGTATAGCCTAAAGAAAACTAGATGTAACTGTTATCCTAAGGGATAACTGAGATACCCCCCCGTCCTGCAAGACACAAGTCTCCCGTTTCGAGTAATATTTCAATACAGTATAAATAAAACCCAAGGATAGGAAGGGCCATAACTCTGTAATAAATGTGTGAATCTCATGGTAAATGTATTAAAATAGAAGCAAAATTTTAGGAGTATTAGTCCGGACAAAATTGTATGGGGGGGAGGGGGGGAAATTTGGTAAATTTGACCAAATATTTCAGGTCATAAATAAGAGATGCACATCTTCAAACCATATTAAACAGGTGTACAAAGTTTCAGAAATATCCAGTAATAACTGTGTGACTAGTTAATTACACAAGAACATGCTCTATATATTGGAATATATGCAGAAAATCGACAAAGTCCAAGTCTGGGTAATGAAGGCCTGGTAATTTTGACCAAATATTTCAGGTCATAAATAAGACATGCACATCTTCAAACCATATTAAACATGTGTACAAAGTTTCAGAAACATCCAGTAATAACTGTGTGACAAGTTAATTACACAAGAACATGCTCTATATATTGAAATAAATGCAGAAAATCGACAAAGCCCAAGTCTGGGTAATTTTGACAAAAATTAATATTTCATGTCACAAATAGGAGATGCAAATCTTCAAATGTGTCTACAAAGTTTCAGAACCTTCTGATAACGAGAGATCCTGAAGGATCTTGGTGCCCACCATTGTCCGATAATGACAAGAGGATCTTTTTGTCCATTGTTATTGAGAACAAACGATTGATTTGTAATTTTGTTTGCAGAATTTCGAATTTGAGTGAAAAAGATCGAAAAAAGGACACTGGAAAATACCAAGATATTATCTTTATTAGTTTCAAAATTTCTTGAAACTGTACTTGATGTCGGTTGTTATAGTACAAGTGAGAGCAAAGTTAGTCGGAAAGTGAATGTCCGGAGGATCCTTCGTCTTCGTTTTCTAGTATTATTTTGTCATCATTGGGTACTGGAAGCAAACACAAATCTCTTTGACAGTTTGGCATGGGCTATGAAACATACTACCTAAGATTTTATAATTAGGAATGAATGCTAATTCTGTTCCGTTTACTGGGCTAGTTTGAGATATCTCTTTTACATGTAAGATACCCTGCTTGAAAATAGTAAGATGGTGGTACACAACTTAATACTGAAGGGATCCGATCCAAGCAGTAATGTTGAAACTTTGAAAGTGTCTGAATCCTGATTATCTCCCTTGGATCGAAATACGCAGTAGTCTACAGTTGTCGAGTTGTGATGTTGCGTCACAAGAGTGACATCCCTTTGTGTAGCCGACCCGTCGCCAGACGAAACGGTGGCACAGTTCTTGCGATGGCAGTAAACTGATTTATATTTTGAAGAAGTACATTTTAATTCGGAATCATTTGAACTCCTTGATAAATAAGATGAAGGTATGGATATTCTCTATACTCAGTATGGAATATGCCCCCACCGTTTAATCCGCTGACTCTTGTGATGCAACGGCACAACTCGGGAATACCTTATTAATTTGAAGCGTAATTTGGATTTTCGAATCAGACCAAATCTGGTATCTTGCACAACTAGGCCCCATGTGGGACATGTGTACCAATTTTCAGAAAGATCCATGAAGTAGTTCCTGAGAATTCACGATAATGTTTCAAGGGGAAATTCAAGACGGCCCCCTGGCGGTCATGTTGGATTTTCGAATCAGGCCAAAAAAGGAATCTTGCACAACTAGACCCCAAGGTGAACCTGCATATCAAATTTGAGAAAGATCCATGCAGTACTTCCTGAGAAATCCAGGTCTAAAATTTGGGGAGAACGATCGTTCAGTTCGCCTAGAGAAATATCAGAAATAGAGATCACAATTCCAATGATAGAAGTCTGCCAGTCACACAAAATTGGATTCTTTACGCAAGACGTGGTACTGATGAAAATCGGTCACCGGGTAAAGATTTATTTTTTTTGCCAGCGGCAACGGCCCTGGAAGCCAACGGCAGCGTCCGAATATCGGACGCTGAGAGGAGCTAGATTATGAGAACGAGATTATGATTACCTAAACGAGAGATCCTGAAGGATCTTGGCGCCCACCATTGTGCGATAATTGTAAGCTAATGACAAGAGGATCCTTTTGTCCATTGTTACTAAGAACAAACGAGACCCCAAGGGGAACCTGTGTACCAAATTTGAGAAAGATCCATGCAGTACTTCCCGAGAAATCACGATAACAAAGTTTCATGGGGAAATCCAAGATGGCTGCCTGGTGGCCATATTGGATTTTCGAATCGGACCAGAAAAGTTATCTTGCACAACTAGACCCCAAGGGGAACTTGTGTACAAAATTTGAAAAAGATCCATGCAGTAGTTCCTGAGAAATCGCGATAAAGTTTCATGGAGAAATCCAAGATGGCTGCCTGTTGGCCATATTGAATTTTCGAATCGGACCAGAAAAGGTATCTTGCACAACTAGACCCCAAGGGGAACCTGTGTACCAAATGTGAGAAAGATCCATGCAGTACATCCCGAGAAATCACATTAACAAAGTTTCATGGGGAAATCCAAGATGGCTGCCTGGTGGCCATATTGGATTTTGGAATCGGACCAGAAAAGGTATCTTGCACAACTGGACCACAAGGGGAACCTGTGTATGAAATTTTAGAAAGATCCAGGAATTACTTCCTGAGAAATCACGATAACAAAATTTCATGGGGAAGTCTAAGATGGCCGCCTGTTGACCATATTGCATTTTCGATTCGGACCGAAGAAGGCATCTTGCATATCGAGACCCTAAGGGTAACCTGTGTACCAAATCTGAGTAAGATCCATACAATAGTTCCTGAGAAATGACGATAAAGTTTCATGGGAAAATCCAAGATGGCTGCCTGGTGGCCATACTGGATTTTCAAATCGGACCAGGAAAGGTATCTTGCACAACTAGACCCCAAGGGGAACCTGTGTATCAAATTTGAGAAAGATCCATGCAGTACACATGTACTTCCTGAGAAATGACGATAAAGTTTCATCGGGAAATCCAATATGGCTGCCTGGTAGCCATATTGGATTTTCGAATCGAACAAAAAAGGTTTCTTGCACAACTAGACCCCAAGGGGAACCTGTGTACCAAATCTGAGAAAGATCCACGCAGTACTTCCTGAGAAATCGCGATACGGTTTCATGGGGAAATCCAAGATGGCTGCCTTGTGGCCATATTGGATTTACGAATCGGACCAGAAAAGGTATCTTGCACAACTAGAACCCAAGGGGAAACTGTGTACCAAATTTAAGAAAGATCCATGCAGTAGTTCTTGAGGAATCGCGATAACAAGGTTTCATGGGGAAATCCAAGATGGCTGCCTTGTGGCCATATTATTTTCGATTCGGACCGAAAAAGGTATCTTGCACAACTAGACCCTGGCTAAGGGAAACCTGTGTACCAAATTTGAGAAAGATCCATGCAGTACTATCTGAGAAATGACGATAAAGTTTCATGGGGAAATCCAAGATGGCTGCCTGGTGGCCATATTGGATTTTCGAATCGGACCAGAAAAGGTATCTTGCACAACTAGACCCCAAGGTGAACCTGTCTACCAAATTTGAGAAAGATACATGCAGTAGTTCCTGAGAAATCGCGATAACAAGCTTTCATGGGGAAATCCAAGATGGCTGCCTGGTGGCCATATTGGATTTTCGAATCGGACCAGAAAAGGTATCTTGCACAACTAGACCCCAAGGGGAACCTGTGTACCAAATTTGAGAAAGATCCATGCAGTAGTTCCTGAGAAATCTCGATAACAAGGTTTCATGGGGAAATCCAAGATGGCTGCCTGGTGGCCATATTGGATTTTCGAATCGGACCAAAAAAGGTATCTTGCACAACTAGACCCCAAGGGGAACCTGTGTACCAAATTTGAGAAAGATCCATAAAGAAGTTTCTGAGAAATCGCGATAACAAGAATTGTTTACGGACGGACGGACTGACGACGGACCACGGACGAAAAGCGATTTGAACAGTTTCATGGGAAATCAAAGGTGGCCGCCTGGTGGCCATCCAAGATGGTCACGGTGGCCATATTGGATTTTCGAATCAGACCAGAAAAGGTATCTTGCACAACTAGACCCCAAGGTGAACCTGCGCATCAAATTTGAGAAAGATCCATGCAGTAGTTCCTGAGAAATCGCGATAACTAAGTTTCATGGGGAAATCCAAGATGGCTGCCTGGTAGCCATATTGGATTTTCAAATCGGACCAGAAAAGGTACATGTATCTTGCACAACTAGACCCCAAGGGGAACCGGTGTACCAAATTTGAGAAAGATCCATGTAGGAGTTTCTGAGAAATCGTGATAAAGTTTCATGGGGAAATCCAAGATGGCGGCCTGGTGGCCATATTGGATTGTCGAATCGGACCAGAAAAGGTATCTTGCACAACTAGACCCCAAGGGGAACCTGTGTACCAAATTTGAGAAAGATCCATGCAGTAGTTCCTGAGAAATCGCGATAACAATATTTCATGGGGAAATCCAAGATGGCTGCCCGGTGGCCATATTGGATTTTCGAATCGGACCAAAAAAGGTATCTTGCACAACTAGACCCCAAGGGGAACCTGTGTACCAAATTTGAGAAAGATCCATAAAGAAGTTTCTGAGAAATCGCGATAACAAGAATTGTTTACGGACGGACTGACGACGGACCACGGACGAAAAGCGATTTGAACAGCCCACCATCTGGTGATGGTGGGCTAAAACGTTTCATGGGAAATCAAAGGTGGCCGCCTGGTGGCCATCCAAGATGGTCACGGTGGCCATATTGGATTTTCGAATCAGACCAGAAAAGGTATCTTGCACAACTAGACCCCAAGGTGAACCTGCGCATCAAATTTGAGAAAGATCCATGCAGTAGTTCCTGAGAAATCGAGATAACTAAGTTTCATGGGGAAATCCAAGATGGCTGCCTGGTAGCCATATTGGATTTTCAAATCGGACCAGAAAAGGTACATGTATCTTGCACAACTAGACCCCAAGGGGAACCTGGGTACCAAATTTGAGAAAGATCCATGTAGTAGTTTATGAGAAATCGTGATAAAGTTTCATGGGGAAATCCAAGATGGCGGCCTGGTGGGCATATTGGATTTTCGAATCGGACCAAAAAGAGGTATCTTGCACAACTAGACCCCAAGGGGAACCTGTGTACCAAATTTGAGAAATATCCATGCAGTAGTTCCTGAGAAATCGCGATAACAAGAATTGTTTACGGACGGACGGATTGACTGACGACGGACCATGGAAAAATGAAAAATTTGAAAATCAATTTTCCTATTTCTAAGCTTAAACTTACCTTCACATACTTTTTGCTATCGTGTTCTTACGCGATTGCCTAATTGTAATATATTACCACAGAATAAAAATAGTCCCTGTACTGCCCCAATGCCCATGCGCGAGTACCCAGATCCCACGTGACCGACCACGTCACTTCCTTCTTCATTCAACGCAGTGTGAATAACCCATCAGCGGGGAGGCTGGGAGGGCCATCACAGTATGTGAAGGTAAGTTTAAGCTTAGAAATAGGAAAATTGATTTTCAAATTTTTCATATTTCTTGCACTGTTAAACTTACCTTCACATACTTTTTGCTAGAATACCATAGCAGGACGGAGGGAATGAGTGGTCGGAAACAAAAGGACCCCGAGCATAAGCGAAGGGGAGTACAGGAGTCAGCGAAGTAATCAAAGACCATAAATGTATAATAATGACGATACGGTCCTTGATATACTCATCCGGCCTATAGTAACTACAGGCCCAGTGAATAAAGCTGACATACACTAGACCCATAAATCTCACCCCCCCCCCCCCCTTCTTTTTGAAAAATTGGGGAGAGCAAGATTACTTACCAACTTACAAAATGGTAAAACCACAAGAAGGTCTAGTGCATAGAGCAGGCATGGGAATTGTAACCACAGGAAAGTGTAAAATCTACTTCAAAAAAGTCTGAAATTTCAACATTTTGATAAAAGTCTGCAATCAGCCTTATTGAAGAAAATTTCCATGCCTGATAGATATGGACGAGTGACCAACAGCCTGGGCACCACAACGGTCCCAGGGTGTAGCAATCCCGTCTTAACAACATCCAATCCCATAGGTGGTGACAAACAAACGTATCGCAAACCTCCAGATACGGTCCTAAAACGTCGTCCACAGTCTCCAAAGGAAACAGGATGTCAGTACAGCCCTGAACTGATGAAGCAATACCAACGAGAGTGAAATAGCCTCCGCAGGTACGTCCGTGTACGCCAAACGAGAAGTTGGAAAGCTAGGAAGAACATATATAATATTTCCTGCTAGAAGAGGGACCGAAACCGGCACCGTACAAAACAAAACACGTGTTTGTACGCGCGAGCTCTAATCAGGGCCCATAACTCTGCCATGATTTCAATTATAGACTGCAGAACAGAGTCGGCAGACGGACTCCGGAAAAAGCCATAAGGAGACATAAACCAAAGACAAATCCGTAAGAGTAGAACCTGTAGATATGCCGGGATGACGAAATCCGGTTCATACTCCATGAATCACACGACAGTGCATAAAATAGCGAAGTCTGGGGAGAAAAAAAAAAATGACTAGGTGTTAGAGCCCATCAGCTGCACTAAGACCTAGACAATAGTTTCCCGTGAAGTATCAGCCAAACTCCAGCGGTAACAAGCTACCAGACTGCAGGAATATAAAAACATAAGTCATCTATGATCACAGAAGGTTATAATTAGATGTCATACATGTAGACTGAAAAACACTCCTGAAAACGATACAGCGCCCAAACCAGCTCCTGAACTGCAACGTCTGGAGTGAATCTCAGTACCCATCGGAAAGCGACGGGATGAACAAACGACTCCATGCAACCATCAAACTCCAGGGAGTGGAAGAAAAATTACGTGGAACGATGGGATGACACCTGAACAACCCGAGAGATCGTTCTAGAAGAAAAGCTGGCAGAAAGAGTAGCAGCGGCCGAGGAATGAGTCCTTCAGCCAGATTACGCCCAAACGTACGCAAAACGCTGCCAAGACAGCTGGAATCGTAGTATGAGAAATAACAATCAGAAACAAAAAGTCGCTGAAATTACTCATAAATGAAGCATTCTACGAGTATAACAGTCACCCGGTCGTAAGAACCTGAGAGAGTCCGACATACCGGAAACGTGATAAACTCGTAGCGACGATCCCTAAATGCAGGAGCAACAGGGGAAACAAAACACAGTTCCCCGTGCTTGTTATGAAGGACAAAAGCTATGATAATGTCTGACACAACACAAGCGTAGGTTATAGAGAATTAGTTGACTTCCGCTGTAACGAGAGGAGTGTCAATTCTCGAACCAAAAATGTTCTCCAGCCCTCCTCGACGCAGTCTTACAAGACTGGCTGAGACGGAGGAAGAAACACCGGTCAAAAAGTTCTCCGATAAAAGTAGTGCAGTACCGGTGAGATTTGACCTCCAAAAACGATATAGGTGCGTACTGGGCCGAACACAACAACGCCACCGCAAAGATACCTCAGTGTCGGAAGAAAAGAACAGCAACACTACCGCCGGAATGAAGGCTCTTCCATCTATTCATCCACTAGAAGAGGAAAATAGATTCTGTGCTTACACTGCAGGTAATACAGAAACTGAAAAAGTCCGGGGTAGCTCGGTAAGTGACAAAGGTCATGGAAACCGAAGGAGTATCCTTCAGCATACAAACCCGTACATGTTGCTGAACTACTCCACAGCAAACTGAAGGAAACGATGACGAAGCGACGCAGCCTCATACACCACTCTGGATACTCACGTAAAAAGACGGAACCGACCAGGTCAGTCAAATCCGAATTAGCCCTCCTCGTATAGGAACAACGGAAATGAGGAAGCCAGGAGTAGTGTATAGCAGCGGCAGGGAAGTAACCTCAAGAAGAATAGCTAGAACGTAGTTTCTTCTAGTCACGTAACATCGAAGATGGTGTCCCCAAGCCGCGGTGATAGACTACGTCGCCAAGAAGTCAGTCATCAATTCCACATTCTCTACCAGAAGTAAAGAAGATAAGGGAATGCGATTAAACATGAAAGGGTTCGAAGAAGCCAATCCGTGTTAAGCAGAATCAGATAACTAGTTCTGATGTTACTGACCGGAGTAATCGCAAACCCATGACGATCTGTGCATGCAAGAAGGCGAGTCGA
Organism: Hanleya hanleyi; assembly: GCA_036873755.1. NCBI lineage: Eukaryota > Metazoa > Mollusca > Polyplacophora > Lepidopleurida > Hanleyidae > Hanleya > Hanleya hanleyi. The sequence continues at coordinate 37,110 of JAVTVY010017936.1, forward strand.
AACAGGTCTTCCTAAAAGGTTCACTAAAGCACAGTCGAAGTGGAATACGAAGAGGATCAACCAAAATCCGCGAGGGAAGAAACCGTAGAAAATCTCTCCTCGTTTCATTAAGATGACCAACTCGGGGAGCATTGTCAGAATTTTTGGAGTATAGATGAGACGTACAACTAGTTGAACGAAACAAACCCAAAACGTTTGGATCAAACGAATCGATCCAAATTCTGACAAAAAAAAAAAACCATATCCGGTGATGATGCTCCCATGACGCAACAGCAACACCCAACCCTCACGGCCTACATAAATCATATGGGTCAACGAGGAACCGGCAAGGACGGTAAAGGAAAGCGCATGCGCGACCCTCGTTAAAACCCCAAGATAAATGTAAAACTGACCGGATGACCCGGATGAGGCTGTGACACTACAAAATGAGTTATATTCCGGAGTGAAAACCGAAATAGAATTCATAGTGTCTAGCTGCAAAATAATACAACAATGTATCAACTTCCAAGTTGATAAAAGTTGTAGACAAGAAAGAATGCTCTATGTAAGATAGGCAGAACTTCAGGCAGCTAGATATACGAATAAACCACCAGTGATCTCGGAACGGTAATAATAAAAATAGACCGAAGTACCGTTATAAAGGTTTTATACGAAACGTATAAAAAAAACTAAACAGACGAGACACAGAGGTGGAAATTCGTCAAAGCGGAAACCGTTGAAGCAATTAATGGAGTGAAATATCCTAATGCATAAACAGTTCCGTAGTGACCAACGTAAGCGTTTGCACGGTCGAAACCAATACGTAAAACGTATACGATGATCAGATGTCTTCACAACTTACGATAGTAAGTTAAAGAGTGAACGAACGGAAATAACAAGTGCCCCAGGGGCTATAACCGACGAGCACAAATTGAAGACGAGTTACTCTCAATAGCTGCGTAATTATCACCAAAAGTTGTTAAAATGGATCAGCAACATCATGGTGACATAATCTGTACTTCCTCACCGGACGTGACAGAAACTGTTGAGAGTTAGCCGGCCTAACTGGGTATTTAGGCCGGAGACGCAGATGCACGACAACCAGTGCCTGAAAAGGATAGGATAAAAACCATACCCTATGCCTAACAGGACCGAAATGGAAGATAAGATCTGCATAACCGGAAGTAGTCGAATGTGATGTCAGACCAGACTGACTGATAACATTCAACGTTGCCGGACGTGGAGAAGCAACCGAGACAATAGCATACGATGAGCCCTGTAGCGCCACCCCTCCCTTTCTTCCGTAACGGACAGGTACGGGGGGATACAAGGCGGAGTAGGCCAGTTATTCTTATCGTAGAATAAACAGCCCGATAAAGTAGGCATTTATTCTTTATCGTAGAATAAATAGCTCGGTGATACATCGTATCATGTCAGTAAAATCGGAAGCTGATGCCACGTAAATTGAAACATGCGCCGCAGATAGCTAGGCCGCAACTGCGGGCATGTAACCTTAACTTCCACGTCTCAGAATCGGTGCGTGGTACATACGTTGAATACCTCACGGACCGATGAGAATGTAAGAAACACCCGTAGAGTGGGACATAACATGATAAGTCACACGACGAGGTACATAAGTGGAAGTAACTGCAGCCGTAGACGAAGCTTCCACAGAAACAAAAGTGGAAGACCCGTGATATAACGATGATACCGGAAGGTATGTAGATACCGGGAGGTACAACGTTAATGGTTACATGTAACCATCCGATGAAATCGGAATAAACGCATACCGAAAGACGGGCCTACGTTGTTCCAGTACCGGTTTAACAGAATGAGGGGGCGCTGACGATGTAATACGTAGCAGAGCCCTCGATAAGTTCGGCACATTCAATAAAGAACGGCAATTCACCTCAGCAATTCTTTGCCGAGGTAAATGCCGTGGCACAATCAGTTCACCTCCGCAATATTTACATGGAATATTTATTGTTGCTGAGGTGACCTTTCTGAATTGTGAGGGCTGAAAACCGGAACCTGGAGTAATAACGACCGAGTGGTGTTATTACGTGTAGGTGCAATAGTAAAGGTAGCTTGCGCTAGCACAGAAGCTTAAGTACCATTACAAAACGACAATACCGCAAAGTATGTAGATATTGGAAGGTATGACGTTAATGATTGCACGATGCATAAGTAAAGGTAGGTTGCGCTGTACGTTAGATGCGGCAGTACCGTTACTAATACAACAATGATACCTGAGGGTGTGAAGATCCCGTATGGTATGACGTTGTTGGTTGCATATGAGTGTCCGATAAAATCGGACGTGACGTACGTCGTAGATTGATATTGTATATCAGTCGATGCATAAGTAAAGGTAGGTTGCGCAGATGCTGCAGTACCATTACTAATACAACAATGATACCTGAGGGTGTGAAGATCCCGTATGGTATGATGTTATTGGTTGCATATGCGTGTTCGATAAAATCGGACGTGACGTAGGTTGATATTGTATATCAGATGGTGCATAAGTAATGGTAGGTTGCGCCAATGCTGCAGTACCAATACTTTGCATGCATCTATCCACAGTGGCTGGGATAGATGCAGATTGATATAGAATATCAGTAGATGCACAAGTAAAGGTAGGTTGCGCCAATGCTGCAGTACCAATACTTGACGAAACTACCGGCATGTAACAAGATACAGTAGGGTAATTCGAATGCATATATCTATCCACAGAGGCTGGGATAGACGCAGACCGTGCGGGTCTACGATAATCCAGTCCCGATATGACAGACTGTGAAGGTCCTGACTTTAGCAGATGAACAGGCGCCCTCGATAAATTCTGCACGTTCCTTAATAGGGAACGGCTATAGTCTACATAATCGGGGGCTGGATTATTACCAACAGATGTGTTTATAGATGCAGCAGTCGTCGGAAACGAACTGCGCTGATTGGTTGTTAATTTATGTAATGACGAATCCTTGACAGGGACATTAGTCACAAACTCAGAACTTACCATTCCGTATTGAGAGCCCGATGTCGGAATTGACGTCGTGGTTGAAGGGTCCAAGGTGGCCGTCAAGGTGAAGGTCGTCTGATTGTTGACATGACGACCGCCATCTTGTTCCCCCAACCCGGCCGTAACAATATCGGAATTAGTGGGTGGTGGAGATACATTAACAACCTCCGGAGAATTAACGCGAGCCGAAAGAGCCGAAATGGAATTCGCAACGGACATTACTACCGAGCCTTGTATCTCCGACCCATTCCCGAAAGACTGAGGCGGGGATACGACCAAATTCTCGGCCCCGGTAAAGCCGGGCGGCGGCATAATTTCACCAGCATATGAGCCGACAAGATACTCCTGAAATATATTGTCGGGCCACGTTTCACATTCATCACACTTTGCGTACTGGTCGCACCAAACCCCCCGGCACGGAGGACAGGCGGAATGGGGATCTGTAGTCGGTTTGGACTTCTCACAAACAATACAGAAAACGGACGCCATGTTGGTTTTATTTGATTCTCTCTTTGATACTCCCTGATGCGTTGACGAAATCCAGGCCAGTAATCACACAGAATCACAGTAAATCCCACGTATACAACAGGTAAATATCCCAGGTAAACAGCCAAGGTAAATATCCAGGTAAAGACGTAGGTAATCCGAGGTAATCCAATGTAGAAGTTTAACTTTTTTCCAAGACACAAAGAACAACGACTCCTCCACTACGAGTTGCAATGGGAAGAAGGAAGTGACGTGGTCGGTCACGTGGGATCTGGGTACTCGCGCATGGGCATTGGGGCAGTACAGGGACTATTTTTATTCTGTGGTAATATATTACAATTAGGCAATCGCGTAAGAACACGATAGCAAAAAGTATGTGAAGGTAAGTTTAACAGCGCAAGAAATTGTGTCATTTTTGAAATGCGAAAATTCTGTTAATTCGGCAGTGAAAATGATGTATTTTCTGTTCGTGGCAAAATTGCCCATGTATTTTAAATGGGGTTTTTGAGAATTTTTCTATCGTTTATTTTATTCGCTAGTGCAACCGGTCCCTCATGTGCTATTCGTTTCCCCATTCGCTGTACTTATACCAAGTTCCCTGCAAATTTTTGTCTTGTTGAGAAATGCGGAAATTGTAGAAAAACGATAAAATATACAAAACGACAGTATAATTCCAAAGTCCTGTAACTAAGCTATGAATGGCCATATTCTGATCAATGAAATATGCTCATATTCAGTATGATTTCAAATTGCCTAATATTTGTGTTGCGCATAATTAATGCATCGTTATTTTCACGTAGAACTACTGCGCATTTTTAATTTCAACTTCCGTTGATGTTTTTCTGCGGCGAATAAGAACCAACGACTCGGTCGGCGGAATCATACATTGAACATCAAACGGACAGATCGTGACTGACGGCCATTCAGAATACAATAGCTCTGCGGGCGACTTCACGGATCAGCGACCCGCGGCTGGCGGAGTTGTTTCTCCTTCTATATTTTAACTCCATGATCAGTTGCATCACATACAAAGTTTATAGATAGATAAGATAGATAATTTATTGCGTGAAGTTTGTGCCAACATTTGGCTAAAAACGCATACATAGAATGAATAAAATTGAACATACAAATACACAGACATTAAAACATATTGAAACAAATGGTTAAACGCATTACAAGATCTCACATTGACAACACCAACAACAAGGTTAATAGTAAAATACAGTATGTAAGATGTCGATTCTTGGCCACCATATAAATGTGTAAATATTCGACTTTTCATTTACCAATTTTATATAAATCTGTGTGCATATTGTGATGTGTTTTGACAAAACTATTTCCCAAATACTATTCCATGACCCTTCAGGTCGGTTATTGTAAACACAACTATTTGTGAGAATCAGTTATGTAAGTTCAAATTTATACAGATAACATAGAAACCGTTTATGTAAGTGTAATGATTTAACCTTGGTTTTGACGAATGAATTGATACAATGCGACAGTTTTGTGATTTGCTAGTCATAATTGTACCGAATTCGTAAGGATATTTATGCCGGGTTAAATTGACATTATAACGTCTAGCTTTGTATATAACGGAATGAACGGCACATATGGTCAGACTAGTAACACCAGGTCTCCCTGATGGCTAAACCGTCAGGTCTCACAGAGGCTCATGTCTCCGATAATGGTTATTGCTATCTCCAGTTCCGAAAATGACCGTTTACAGAATAGTCTGATGTTGACGAGGTTGTGCTAGTCTGCCTGCCAAATGATGACGGTCATTCCTAAGTTAGGTGGAATGAATTTACAATAAATCGGCTTAATATTCAACAGACATTGAACTTCGTTTTCGTTGTATCCTCTCTCATTTAAAGAGGTTGTCAAGACTTCGAGAAATCTGAGAAGCCGGACCTTGGAAACTATTATTGTTTAGGTTTTATGAAGACCATCCCTGTGTCTTGAGACGACTTCACGTTACAACATCTTAAAGATCACACGCGCACAAGCAGGCCCTGTCGTCTTAAAGACCTCAAATTTCATAAGAAGTACATGGACAGGACAATTTAACAAGCATATGCTGGTTGTTGTAACACAATTGTGCCAACTTAGTTAATATCACAGAGTATAGCCCATTTTGGGTATCGCACCATAGAATATCACAGATAATTTTATGCCAGTCAAATTTTACTGTTCTTGGCAAAAGCACTCGTGCACAAACTTTGCTAAGATTTTTGTTACATCTAAATTTTCGCAGGACATCAAAGTGTTGAAGACTGCCCCAGGGTCACCGTTAACATTTATAATGTGTTTAATGCTTTGGAGGAAGTCCTGTATACGAGATTCATGTTTTTTACAGTGTAACAGAAAATGTTGTTCGTCTTCCACTGTATCACATGTCTCACAAACTCTATCACATCTGGGAGTCTTGGGATTTGTGTACCTTCCATTTCAATTTTTAGTCCACACCGTTATATGTGGAACGGTGACCTCATTGAGTAATGCCAAATATGGTAGGAATGAGGACAATAGCCTGGTCTGACCAAGTAGGGATTTTACTCCATTCACTCTTCACTAAAAACTAAAGAATACCATAGAATAAAGAAGCTGTTAGGATAATTTCCATTTTATTTCCACATTGTTTTTGTTGATTGAGAAATAAATTTCTGTTGGCTGAATAAGGAATATTCGGCCCAAGTAAACCTTTATGTCCCAAAACAACCCATGATGCAAATATGCATATCGTAAATACTAACATTGACAGCCCTTCTCAGATGTTTACATCAGAAAAGGCAGTGATCAGTGCCATGCCTGGAAGTTTATATAATGGCACAGCAAGATTGACTAGGGCCGAATATTGCATGTCATGATGTTAGCTAGTCAAGTACCAAGACTCTGATCTGTTATCAGAGTCATGTCGCGTGATCTTCCATGCGTCAGCGAGGTAGATAAACAATGTCGGAAACAGACCAGAAAATTACATTCACTCGCCCCAAATCCCCACTATCGTAACGTATGGTCCTATCGGTTTAGAATGCCACCAATATGAGAAGTTACAAACACTTACTTGCACTCGAAATCCGACAGAGAGCAGAATGTATCCAGACCAACGAAGAAGGCAACCATATCATTTTCTTCTCTCCTCGAGTTCGCTGACAAGGTACAAGTCTTTCCACACAAGGACAAAATGCGACCCGTTAAATTGCAAGACACGGGGTGCACTCCAGTGATTCTACGTTTCGGCAAGGAATAGACCATGGGTCCGCTTTTCGGCCACCAATTGCTACGAAACTGTGGAGGTCAACCAAGACTCGTGGAAAGACTCGTACCTTGTCAGCGAACTCGAGGAGAGAAGAAAATGACATGGTAGCCTTCTTCATTGGTCTGGATACATTCTGCTCTCTGTCGGATTTCGAGTGCAAGTAAGTGTTTGTAACTTCTAATACTGGTGGCATTCTAAACCGATAGGACCATACGTTACGATAGTGGGGATTTGGGTAGCTAAGATTCATAGCGTCTCTCTTCCCTCACCGCTATGCCGACGACAAATACATTTCCCTGGTGGTGACTCGAACATCTCCATGGCGCACTTATTATTACCTTTGCGCCCTATTGGACCTTCATTAACTTGAGAAAATGGGCCGCCATGAATAAAAATACAGAAATGGCAGACTAAATGGCCATTCGTCGGTCACAAATTAATTACAGACGTTAAAATTATCCGTATAGAGCCTCAAATTCACCTGAAATCGAGGGTCAAGAAGATGGGCATTTCCGTCATAATAGACCCTGTGTATACAGGGGATGATGATCACAACATCGATTATGGTATTTTTATTCAAGGCGGCCCTTTTTCTCAAGTTAATGAAGGTCCAATAGGGCGCAAAAGTAATAATAAGTGCGCCATGGAGATGTTCGAATTACCACCAGGGAAATGTATTTGTCGTCGGCATAGCGGTGAGGGAAGGGAGACGCTATGAATCTTAGCTAGGATTTGGGGCGAGTGAATGTAATTTTCTGGTCTGTTTCCGACGTTGTTTATCTACCTCACTGACACATGGAAGATCACGCGCCATGACTCTGACAACAGATCAGAGTCTTGGTACTTGACTAGATGTTAGCATGTATAATATGTTGTGTTATCACTATCAGTTGTCACACTGGATCATGTTGTTGTTGTTGTCAAGAGTCGGGATTTCAGTGTCCTATTTTCAGTACATTAATTACAACATTACAGTACCGTGCAATTGATCCCAGGGAATTTTTCCACGAACTTATGTCCCACATCAGTTCATGTCCTGGGCGCCACTTGCGTGAAAGGCACTTGTGTAAATATACTATTGCATAACGTGGAAGCTGACGAAGTTCTCGACACATGCCACCATTGCGGACGGGACACAGCTGAGAGTTATCTCCCTTGGCACGGCACATAAAAAATCCGAAACAGACTGATCCAAGGTGTTTGAGGATTTATCAATTGTTGTTCTTGGATAGATTTTCTGGTTTTGTACCTGTATAAAGGGGCTATGTCGCACTTGGAGAACTGTCACGTATTTACATGTATATAAAACATATCGTTATGCTGCATTTTATAGAAAACATGAATTCTTTTGTTGTGACTTTGAATCCGTTATCCACATACCTGAAAAGTTAGGTTATTTTTCTGAGGTTAAGTGCGCCACCTGTTGGCGACAAAACCCGCGCCATAACATGGGAGAGCAGTGACAGCTGGATTGATCGTTTACTGTTTCCTTGGAAATGTCAAAATAAGATAACATCTTCGTCATTTAAATGGAGTTATATCAAGCTAGTGATCATTATATACTAGTAGATGGAGAACATAGTATTTGGTGCAATCGATTCAATGGCACTTTGAAGGCAGGAAAAGGTGAAATCTTTCAACCACTTGCCACACTGTCAAACTCACATGTGGATTATCAGATTATGGAAGAGTGGCGATCAAGTCACCAGCATGCAAATTTGCTTGGAGGCAAACTATACTATGCTCTATACTTTGACGTGCTACGTTTTATTTGCATACAGTTCTCCTCCTATACTGTATAGTTCAATGAGCTGAACACTTTCAAATTCAATATTTATTGTTGTTATTTACACAGTTAGTGCGACAGTAGGCCTACAAATCATTGACAGTAGTGGATGACTTGATTACTTTACAAATGATTCTGCCATAATTGAATCATTGCATATATATATTTATGATGGTTCTCATGAAACGTCTATTTCTTTAGATTGCAGAGAGAAAAATTGGTGACATTCTTTAATTTTTTATCATAAAATTTCAGCTTACATAGCACTCCATGCAGGTAGACCACCAAGCTACATACGTTGGCAAGAACTTAGTGTGATAAACTCTGTTTTCTGACGTGCAGTCACTTTCACGAAGTGCCAACATTGCTTATATGTTAATATGGTATTGGCAAATGCCACGCCAGTGATGTCACAGTGATGTCAGAAGAAAAAATTTCTCAATTGCTCATAAAATGTGTCGCTGAAACCTAAATGCACAGAAACTGACATCGCAATCTGTGAGTGATCAACTGCCTTAAATCAAGATAGGAAGTCACATATTTTTGCCAATAATTTCAATCAAGTGCTTCCATGGTCACATTTAAATTGTTCAGACAGAATGTAGTGTCACGAAAACTGATCTCTCCATATATAAGTTTCCTCTACTTGAGACATGAGCTAATTTTGTAAGAGCTGAAGTAATTCAACACACACAGGGGGCAAATACAGTTTTCTAATTTGGGCACCCTTTCCAGCCCTCTAATTTGGGCTAAATTAAGGTCCTTGAGTGGAATTACATGTTATGAGACCCTGGATTGTCCACAAAGTCCTCAAACTGACTTTTGTTGGTCTGAACAGAACACAGAATGCCCAGATGTTATCTGGTCAATTCTTTTTCAATCCTGGAAGAAATCAAAAAGTCTGTAATTTGGGCTTTTTGGGGACTAGCTGTAATTTGGGCACCTTTAAAGGGTATCAAAACAGGCCTGTATTTGCCCCTGACACATTCAGATGAATACATCTTATGTATGTAATTACTACTTGTGAAACATATGATACATGAAATTGCTTCAGATTTTATTTGTTACCGGTAATATTTTCATGGAGAATTTTTGTGTTATCGTTATTCATTTATTATATTCAGGTACAGATTTGTGTCTTGCGTGGAATCCAATATGCCTGGGCATAGTCTATGGAATTGTGGGTAAAGTCCGACCCCATCCTGGTGAGACACTGTAGCTTTGTCAGACTTCATTCTGGATTGATTTTGGTCCATTTCCAGTCATAATCATTTGCATATCCCACAAGTTTGTTGAAAGTTACCATACCATGATGGATTATATTTATCCAAATTTCAGGGAAGCTTTTGTTTCATGTGAAATATACAAAGGAAATTAACATGATTAATTTATTACCTGTAATTCTGGACTGTAATGTCTATTTCTGCTGATGATTATATTGCAGGATGTCGGCAACCCTTTTTTAGTATCTTCATCCAATCTCCATATAAAGCTATGGCCCTACATGTATATCTTTGCCATACATCAGCCATCTTGGCCATGAAAATGCTGTTTAACATTCTCCAAGCAAGGCTGTTCTGGCAAATAGTGGTACAGGGAAAAGCGTAAAACTAATGAGATTACCTGAGGTGTTTTGCATTGAACCTGAATTAAAGGTTCTACCCAATATCCCCTGCCCACTTTGCATGCAAACATACAGAGAATTTGTGTAATGACAGGGATTCCGCTAGGGTGTATTTGAGTCCGTCAACGGACCCATTCCTCCACTGAATAACAAAATTTCCCCCTTTTGGTCCGCTTGTTAAGAAGTAAAATGGTAGCTAAAGTCTAAAATGTTATGGTTCAGCGTCATTCTTTGTCCTCTGTGAGACTTGTTTGCGGGGAAAATTCCAAGAAATGTTTCACCAAATTTTGCTTTTATTCTTAGATTCCGAATGCTGGTTAATTCTGATCCGTCAGAGGAGTCTGGTTGGGAAGGTTTGTGCTCAGCATGATGTGTATAAAATCAACAAGATCGCCGTCCTTCCATTGTCCACCAATGACCCCACAGAACTGGACATTGAAGTAAGGCCATTCATACCTTTACTCGCTGGAAACCGTTTTCATTATTATCAGGCATCCCTGGGATTTTTGTCAGCCTCTTTCTTTTCCTCTTCCACCAATCTTGTCCATCAGATAACTTTTGAATGCCTTTGTCAATCAACTTCGAAGTTGTTATGCGAATTGCTTTTGTCTGAGAGGAATTTTGTATACTGTGGTTCATACATTTCTCCCATTATAGATGATTGAACTTTCACAGAGACGGTGCACTTATAGATTTTAAAATGACTGACAAGTTGAGATATAAATGTTTGACCTTCTCATCAGACGCCTTAAAATTTGTTTTTCGAACAATAAAATCAGATTCTTTTCAAATTTGGTACCGGGTACGCAGATATCATGCCACAAGAATATCAGGTTTTTTTACCCGGATGAAAAACTGATATAAATGGTTGGATTACAATGGCACAGGTCTACGTTTACCTTTGCCTTTGAAGCCCATTGTCACATTATATCATCTGTATAATACCTTCTGTTTGTATTCCAGTTCTGTCAGAAACATCATTTTGGTATTAAGAAGCCAGAGAGGATCAACCAGGCTGCTCAAGGACAGAAGAGAGTATTACAGAAAACACTTAATTCTATCAAATCTGCTGCTGAAAATGTTAAACCTAAGAAGGTATGAATATGTAATGTCTGATCATTATGAGACATTTACTTGACTTTTATTGTGCCTGTAGCTTTAGCTGCGGAAAGCTCGATATAGGGATCTAAATGATGTTGGTGGATGTTCTTGTCCCTGTCTCTGTTCTCTTCCCTGTCCCTGTCCGTGTTTAAAGTTTTTTACTTTTTTCCTATCCACAGCTTCTCAGCCTCATGTGATACTAACCTACTATTACGTATGAGATGCAGTGTACCTTTTATATACACACACATATGCCGAATCACTTAAAATATATTTCTTTATAGTAATTACTAATAGTTTGATGACATCATTTTATTTCAGAAGTACAATATGAAATAACCGTCCATGTTGTTATAATTTCCTTCAAGTTTGCTATCAAATTGTTCTATTCCACTTCATATGATTTACCCTGAAGCTTTTGCACGAACCATATTCCTGTCCACACATTTAACTTTTTATATTAATTAAAACTGAGTTCCTAAAGTTTGGATACACGCTGTGCATATGATCAATTTCCTGAATTGTTTGAATATCTGGCCTTGTGCCTCAGACTGACAGATGGTGGCATGTAGCTGTCAGGGTGGTTGTTTCATGTGCAGAGAGCTTTCCATGACCTTCTTGTCAGAACACTTACCACTACCCTCGAAAGATACCCTCCGGGGGCACTGAGCCCTACCACCTATCTCCAAAACTAACCCATGCCTGATCCTCCTGTATTGTGTTTGAGCTTATTTATACAATACATCTTGGCAGAAAGTTAAAATTTGTGTGTAGTCTGCAATGTTGGTGTAATTCTGCCACCCCTCAATGAGTTGCAACCTCAAAAGGGGCTCGATTTATTAGGGGGAGCCCCATGTTACTATAATGGTACAGTGTAAGGGTCCCAGCAAGTATCCAGCTTTCTAAAACTAAATTATAATTTTTTTTTTGTAGGTTTTATTGACATGTGACTGTCCATAGATATTTATTCAAGAAAACAGTAAATCATTTTTATCCATTGCATAATTTTTGAAAAATGTTTGTGTAAAATGAATGACCAATCACTAGAATCATTTATGCAGTCTGCAGATCTGTATGCACAAATGATGAATATTTTATCTTCAAAATATTTTTTGTTTTCATCAGATTTATTTATAAATTTATCTCTGGTTAGGCTAAATAATCCATGAAACGTTTCTGTATTCTGCTCTTTCCTCTTTTGCAGAAGGAAGTCAAGGATAAGGAGAAGTTTGAAAAGAAAATGTTGGAGGTATCAACTGCATTTGTCAGTTGTTTATTTAAAATCTGTTTATCCGAGTTCATGGACAAAACCAATAAAACCCTGATTACTGAATATCATTTTTGGAAGTCTTTGATTACAGGGTCCACTTGTGGAGAGCTTGATACTTTTGTCCCTGTTCTTCGGATATTCAGTCGATGTTCATTTGGTGTTCATAATGCCTATTTTCACTTCTAGTCTTCAAGTTATTCCCATGTTCTGTCAGAGTGGAATAGTTTGTACCATACAGTCTATGCTCCTTCATATATTATGCAGAAACTGGCACATTTTTCCTTTTTATGCTGCATAGCTAATACAAACTTTTCTTTTCTGTACGTCAGGAGCTCCAAAAAATGTTCAACGAGTCGGACTCTTTCTATTGCTGTGATACGTTTGATCTGACCAATTCTATACAACGACAACATTCTGAGAGCTATGACAAGACCAAACCCACCTGGACACGGGCAGATGATCGTTTCTTCTGGAACAGACATATGCTAAAGGAGCTCATTGATTCAGGGGTAAGCACTCTTTAACATTTTATGTGGATTTTGAAGTGCACAGGCCTTGCCATGAAGAAACAACAGACCATCAATTTGTTGTTCTCCGGAGTTAAATTATTATGTCAAGCAGATATGCAAATTGACAAAATCATGACTTTATATAAACAGAAAGGAAAAATTATCCAATTGAGAAGCTGACTTCTCTCCTCAATTGTATGTTAGTATGACCAGCATGTCATGGCAAGGCTTGAGCTCCGAGCCTGGGAATATGTCATATTACCACTCGGGTTGGCCCAGAGTAGCAAAACTTCACATACAAAATATGACAGAAATGAAAGAAGGGGGCTTAGGCTGAACAACTGTAATCCTAGTTTCACTTTTTTGAGAAAAAAAAACAGAGTGAGAGGGGCACTTTCTTTATCTTTTTCACACCGACCGAATATATCCGTATTCTAACGAAGAAAACAAGACATCACACAACTCCTTGACTCGGTGTTCAAGAACATTATTTTGGCAAAACTTCAGGAGGTAATGTGTATAAACAGAAAAAAATGTAAACATTTATATATTTTATAATAAATTTTTTTTTAGCTATGGGCTTTAAAAAAGGTTAACATGGTGTTAAACAAATGTGATGCCAGAAATTTGTTTTATTCAGCCTAATTTCACCAACTTGCAATATCATGACAACCGCAATGATGACAGCTGCGTTTTTATTCTGGTGCAGTCTTGTCCATGAGTACAATCCTAGGCAAGTGTTATCCGTGTGGCCAGCAATTTCTTCTCGTAATTGCTCTATAACCTTTTCTTCTCATACTCGAAGTTATAATTGAAGCATCAAGTTGCACATATCACCCTGCTTCAGTTGTGTGTGAAAGAGAGGCAGTGATGATTTTCCTGCCTGATGAAGTCTCCGTGCTTTAACAGTTGCTTTATTCTGATTATGATTCATCTCTTTCCATTGGTTCATCTAATTTCTGTATTCTGTTTTGACCAGGATGAGCTGGCTGACTACTGGATCCAGCCTGTTATACAGGGCTATGTCCAGCAGGAATGGTGCACTATGGACTTCAGTGAGAACCACAGTCCGTCCGATATGTTACTACCTCTGGACAGGGCCAGTAAACAGGAGGACTATCTACAATACCTCATCACTCTTCTATCCCGGAGAAGTCGACATCGCACAGGTCAGTTCACATGCAAATTCTGACAATCACAGATAGAGGGAAGACACTGTCAATGTTATGCGATTGAAAAGCTCACACTTGGTTTAAACTTGAGTACGACCCCTCTCAACAAGTCAGTGTTATGGGATTGAAAAGCTCACACCTGGTTTAAACTTTAGTACAACCCCTTTCAACAAACTCTTCACCCCACGGCACCCCATGAACAGTTGACCTAAAGGGGCTGTCCAGTTACTAATTTCATCAACTTAACATGGGTGTGCTGTTATGATAATTAATAAACCCATTCTCCTTGAGGATTCCCAATTACAGTTTTAGAAGACCCATATGTGTTACCATAATTTCTTGTGTTAACAAGTATTTAACACTGAAGCACCTGCTACAGGTTTTGATAGATTACCCATTGCCTAGTCAAGATAACCTGCAACAGGTTACATCAGAAAATATTACAGCACAGGCCTCAATATGTACTAAGGGCTGTTCCAGATAAACATATGTACCCCCCCCAGGAAGGCACTTCTGTTAGCACCCACCCACCATCATATTTGATTTTTCAGTTTTTGTAACCACCCACAACAGCAGAAAAAGGATTCATAGACCCACCAATAACCTATAATTTTTCTCGAAGCTGGAGACCACCCACCCACATTTTTTTTATGAGAAACCCTGAGGCCACCCACCCACATTTTTTTAATGAAAAGTTAAAACCTGAGACAACCCACCCACATTTTTTTAAAATGAAAATCCCCAAGGTACCCACCAATAGAAGCAAGAGCACACCAACAGCTAAATGATGGGATTGCCCTGGCCACTGATAGTAAGTTTAATCATGGTGAAAGCAGATATCATATTATAATTTAACATGAAGACCAGGCATTTTTAAGGCTGCCGCTATGCGCGCAGTCTTATTGGATCAGCTTGGTCTCATGGGGGCCCGAATCGCATTGTCCGCAAGATTGCGAAAAAACAAAGCAGAGTTGAGACTTACCGTCACAGGGCCAAATGTGGAGAAGATATTGAACTAGAAATTCGTAACAATTTGGGCTGTCTCAGATAAACAGAAGTCTGTCTTTGAAGCCCAAATTGTTCATCTAAAATTCTCAACCGGAAGTTCAAAATCCAAAATCCAAAATCCAAGAAGACAAACTGCGTGGAAACGTCTCTGCGCATACTGCAAAATGGGCTCTCGCGAGACTTTTACGAGAGCTGCTTTGAAGTGATCTCCCTTTCTTGCTCGTTGAGGGCGCTGTGGTTAGCGAAAGGCTTGAAAGGCAAAACTAATGGATAAATAAAAAGAACTGCACTAGATTGACTGGCACTGGCCCATTCAGCCTATATTTCCATCGACTGTTCATGCCTGGCAACATCATTTTGATAACTCAACCAGAACAAGCCAAGTGATCGTTTTATTGCGGAGAATAAAAGCAGAATAAAACTTTGTCACTGAGTATTTTAATCGGAAGAAAATCGTGCTTGCCAACACGGGCAGCTAACACATGGACATGAACGTTGCGTTGCCCGTGCCGATTTTGACTTGCTTCAGACACGCAAATGTTGCACTCGCGAGTTCATCTAATAGTGAAAACAACAACAAAAACAACTATTTTGTCACGACAATTCAACATTTTCATTTCGGAACTCAACTTATCTCTTGAAGAATTCAGTATTTATCCACTATAACACATTTTTTTTGCGCGTGTTTGGCGCGCATTTTAATACCCATCGATAAAAAGCTCAATTGTTTGTGGCAAAACTCAATTTCAAAATTTCTAAAAAATTCAATTCTTCAAATTCAAGTTTTTAATCTGGGTTACCTGGATGAAAAAGTGGCTAAAATCCCCCTGCTGTTAGGATATTTAAGAAAATATGGTTCCAACAAATTTAATCTCATAATTGAACCTTTTGTTGACATGTTACACTGAACTCCCTAATAGTGGAACAGTCTGGTGAGAGAAATGAGCCCACCGAGTCGACATCCATCTTAGCTTGCTAAGGGCATTTCACGTTTCACTTAACACTGCCCTTAGCTTATCGCTATAATTCGGCATGTATTCCACACAGTGCCACCTATCAGCCGCAAAGGACATATTTCTGGAGGGACATAATCCTGTTCGAAAGTTAATTGTTCCTGAAGCATCAAGTCACATGCCCGCTGCATTTAAACGAGCCAAAGAAATTATCTGTATTTAAATATTTTGAACTGGGCATCTCAGAAATTTCAGTCTCACTTGGGTGCAGAGGCGCAAGACCGGGGGATTCTATGCGAGACAAAAACGAAGTGTGCGAATCAGCTATTTTAGTTCTCACTCACACAGATAACGGCAGCCTTTCGAAGTCCACGAGTTCTAGTTTTATTTCTGGATTATCGAAGGTACTGCAGAATTTTTCCACTACGGAGGATGGGCCTGGCAAAAATGTTTCCCCTGGGCCAGTTTGCAAGATTAAGGTTGGAGAAAAAAATTTATGCATGTCAAGTTTTCATTCAAAACACACACATATAAGCATATTTCGAAATTTGCACTACATTGTAGTTCAGACTGGATGAACAGATGCAAACTACATAAAAATATTATTGTTTCCAACTATCAAAGGGATACATCTGTTTCTGTAACAGTTCACAGCCAGTGTTCACCTCGAATTATTTAGGCCTACTAATGATGTTTTATTTTAAATATTTGATTATGATCTGTGTACATGAAATGTACAAAACTTGTCTATTTTGAATCATTGATTAATAAAAAAACATTGGTTTAACTGGGTCTAGTTTAAAAAAAAAGTTGAGAAAACAACCACTCCCCATCAATTAATTTCAATAAAACTGTCCATTAGAAGTATTTATTTTAAGTAAGTCATTCAGTAGTTAAATATTATAACTATTATCAATTATTGGTTTCATAACTTATAGTTTCAGTGAACATTCACCAAACTTTGCGATCATGTTCGTCATCTACACGCGAAAAATCTAATTGATGACTTGGGGGCCCAACTGTTCGGAAACCTGTCATCGGTACCACAGTAGCTTGCATAAGCAAGCTTCTGAGGGTTCCCGACCTTCGGTCGTCGACGAAGGGAGATAACCCGTGATGACAGTGTCGCCACTCTCGTTAGTTTCGTTTTCTCCGGTGAGACGGGGACTTATCGTTACCTGCTTTCAGTGGACAGAGATTGCCGAAAAATCTCCATTCGTAGAGAATTCACTGCCACTTGACAAAGATCTTCGTAACGTGGTATTTCGTTGGATGAAATATCTTTGACATGGACGCCTGTCCAATGAAAAAACACGGTATTCAAATCACCTTTGTGTGGAGTCGCAGTGCGCCAGTTAACAACAACAACGACAACAGACATTGGTCGCGAACTCGGGACAAGATTCGAGGATTAAAATTAGTTTATCTAGATACATAAATAATGAATACTATATGCCTCAAAAGGATTTGAGGGCCCACACACAGAAGCATTTTACAAGTAATGAATCCAACCACCCAGGGAAGTGGTTTATTTCAAGATACACCCACCTAGACCAGCAATATTTTTACGATGACACCCACCCACATATTTTTTTTTTCTTTGCCGTCCGGGGGGCGGTACATATGTTTATCTGGAACAGCCCTAAACTAATATGTTCTGATTGGTGTTAATCAGTCTACCCCCACAAAGTATTGTATTTTATTGAAATGTGGAAAAGAATCTTGACAAATGGAAGTAGATTTACAATTTGTTTTTTCCTGTGCGTTGCCTGGGCTTGGATGACTGTTGAGAGCCTGTGCCTTTTCTTGAGTGATTAGTACTTGAGTTATCTCCCCTATTGTGATTATTTGATAGAGTTGTCTCCCCTATTGTGCCCATTGAAACATGAAGGAAATGAATTCTCTGGTTCATGTTATCTGTGGACCCTTCATGTACCTCACTTACTCTGACAACTGAACTGTATCTACTAGATCCTGTATATCTACACTCATCAGGGCCATATCTAGACTCAGCACATAGATTCTGTTCCTCCAAATTACTATCCTAGCACTTAAGGGCTGGGTCCAGGGCTTCCTAGGCCCTGTAAGCTGGAGACCCCCAGACTGCAGGAAATGCATTCGGAACCATTTCTGGGTAATAAATATGATGAAAAGTATCAGACAGTTTTAGTACTTTTTTTTCTCTTCATTCTGAAAATAAGCAGCCATTTTTTCCTTGAAAACACAAGACAAAAAGGTGGCGAGTCTTATAGGTAAATATGTAATGTATATTAATGATAGAATTTTAAATTCATCAGACTTTGGCAAATTGGATATGTGAAAACAAAACTGCAAATAAGCCCTAGGCTAGCTCTGTTTACCTGAACGCTCTGAAATATATAGTGGACCGTTCCATACAACATCTAAACTGTATACATGTACATCGCCCACACTTTCCCAGTGCGAATTTCACAAAGTGGGGAATATGAAGATTGTCACATTAATGCTGATTTATTTACCCCGAACTTCCCGTTATTTTTGTTTTCTTGGTCCATATTCTCATCGGAGTGTTCGCTGAAACTTGGCAATGGCGTGTCCAGTGTCGTTTGATCGCTGGGGTTGGAGGTTTCATGTTGCGCAGATGATGTTGTGAAATAGTTCTGTCCGGGAACGTTGGTTTATTGGGTTGGCCATACCATCGCTATCTTTCGTGAAGTATGTTTTAGAGGACTTGTTATGTGAGACACCGCTTGTAACTGGCCGACCACGTTTCATTTTACAACTGAAAACTCAAGCCTTTGATGTGTTGACAGCAACCACGAACACGTGGGCACTACTTTCGATTTTGACAGATCTCACAGGTTCCTACAATTCTGTGACAAGACAAAGTACAAGTGGCCCTTTTGCGATTCATTCTGTGAACTTTATACGAAATAAGTCGATTTTCACAGTTTTAATGTTGGGCTAAATTTTTCTCAACAGCATAGGGATACAACCATTATATGGCAATCCCGTTTCGGTGGCCTCAAGTTTTTATCCCGGGTAATTTACTAATTTCTTGCGCTGTAAAACTTACCTTTACATACCTTATTGCTATCGTGTTCCTACGCGATTGCTCTATTGTAAAACCTTACCACAGAACCAAAAGAAATAGTCCCTGTAATGCCCAATGCCCATGCGCGAGTACCCAGAACCCCCTCTGTCTGACCATGTGATTTCCTTCTTTCCTCTACCACCGTAGCGGTCAGACGTAGTTTCTAGTGCTCTGTAAAAAAAGTTTCAAGATCTACATCTGGAATACCATGCAATTCCTAGCTCATTACCTTGGATTACCTCGGAGATTCCCTGGGATATTACCTTGAGAAGAGAGTGGAATATTACCAAATTCCTGTGATTCTGGATACCTACCTGGACTTCTAAAAAACGTCAGGAAGTATACATTTGAATCATAATAAAGATGGCGTCCGTCTTCTGTGTTGTTTGTGGACAATCTAAACCCACGACCGACCCGCACTCAGCATGTCCGCCGTGTCGAGGTGTTTGGTGCGATCAGTACGCTAAATGTGCGGAATGTGAGCTATGGCCCGACAATATATCAGGGGTTTTTCTTGACAGTTTTTCATCGGGGTAACCCCGATGAAAAACAAATAAGAATTGAGTTTTGACGTTTTTTTGGAAATTCAGTTTTCCATGAAAAAATTGAGTATTTTATTTTTCGGACATTCGCGAAAAAATTGAGTTTCCTTCAATAAAATTGAGTTTCTGTAACGAAATGCAAGCTCGCGAGAAGAAAGAAAAGATTGCACTCACGTGGCGGAAGAGCGATGTGTGCGTTGTTGTTGTTATACGCACAGCATACGTTTTGTTCCACTTTGCATGCGGTGTATGTGGGGAACCCTCGCCTGTATTTCTTTATGAGGGAAAACTGGGGTTGGCGATTTCCGACTCCGGGTACCAGGATGTGGTGTGGTCATGTGGTGTTTACCTTATCGACGACAGTTCCCGCCATGAATACCACAGACAGAAGAACTCGTCTGAGACTGATGGAGGTGCTGCGGTTGCGAACATATCGTTCCAGAGTTGATGTGAATGTACAGGTGAAATGTCAAGGATTGGGATTTAAAATGCTGAAAAACTGAACTTAGAAAAATAAAGAACTGAATAAAGATCTATGCATGGAGACATTCATACAGTTGACTCCTCGTCGATGATCAATAATAAACTCCAGTAAATGGGGAGAGTCAGACGCAGGCATTTGCACGTCGCTGAAAGTGAAAGTAGGCGTGATGATATATGTAGAGCTGCCAAATGTCAAGAAATGTAAAGTGTCTCCATGAATAGATTTTGTAATAGATTATGTAATCGAAAATGCGAGACAAGAACTTTGATTTTCACAACACGTCGGTTCGGTATTGCTGCGCAACAACAACAACACAATGTTGTAGACGGGGTGAAAAAAACCGTGATGGAGGGCGCATTTTATTTTCATTTTCCTGAAAGCCAACCAAAATGCTGGCCATACAACTGACATTTGAGATGCATCGATTCTTCCTATTTCTAAGATGAAAAGGCACTAAAAATTGAGTTTTCGCACTTCATTCGATGAAAATTGGGAAAAATTGAGTTTTCATACTTCATTCGATGAAAATCGGGAAAAATTGAGTTTTAGGCATTATTTAGCGCGGCGAAGGCGCGCGAAAAAAATTGAGTTTTATTGAATTCAGAAATTGAGTAGATGAATTTTTTTTGTCAAGAATAACCCCTGTATATTCCAACAGTATCTTGTCGGTTCTTATGCCGGAGAAATTCTGCCGCCGCCCGGCTTTAGTAGGGCCGAGAGCTTGGTCGCCTCTCCGTCTCGCTCCCCTGTGAATGAGCCGGACGAGTCTGCCTCTATTTTTTATGTCTGTAACCCAAGATACGGGAGTTATTTCGCCTGGTAATTTACCGATTGTTGTTACTATTTCTCCTCCTCCTTGCACTGATTCTGTTTATTTAGGGGCCAAGGTGGGGAACAAAGATGGTGGGTGTCCTGCAGGTAGAGTATTGCACGAGACGCCCTTCACCTTGACGGCTACCTTTGATCCGACATCTGTGACATGCGGGATGCCTTGTCTCTTCCTAAGACCCAAGCTGAGAGGCAATGGCAACAGGAATCTAGATCTCTATTTAAGAAATCTACTGGTGTCTTCCCGCTGGAGCGACCCGTTTTTCGGTCTTATTCAGTACACGGTTCACCCTGGCATGATCGAGCTGCGATCCAGGAACCAGAACTCGATCAGTTCATTGGAGCCACTCCGCCTAAGAGAGATATTCCTCTTTCTCTTCGCCAGATTTGTCTCCTGGAAGACACTTCGAGGCAGGAGGTAGCGATTACTTCCCATCTAGATTGGTTTCTATATGCCATTCGTACGATACTTAATCGCATACCTCAGACGTCATCTTCCGGTTTTGTTTCCGTTCCTGTCGATGACGTCAACCTGATGAAGGCCTTCCTGACGGCAGCTGCACGTGCGGACGCGGACTTGATGGCATCTTCAGTCTTCATGTCCGCTATGTTCGTACACCTAAGGCGTCTCTCACTGTTCGCGGCCCTGCCTACGTACACCCCGTCCATTGTGAGATCGACCTTAAGGGAGCAGTCCCCCGCCTCGGGACTTCTGTTTGCGGGTATTCTACCAGTGCTGCAGAACGAAATGTCCACTGCCAGGACCACGTACTCCTATTTTGCACCACAACAGAGGAAGCGATCGGCCCCTGAGACCACGACGTCGTCTTCCTCGGCCCCGAAGAAAGCTTCTTTAAGTTCTTCTTCCGGGGCTGGTACCAAAAAGGATGCGCCCTCCTCTTTTCGAAATCTGGCGGAGGCTCGAAGGGAGGGGGGAGCGGCCACTCTAAACGTGGTGGCGGAAAAGGGAAGTCCGCTAAAGCTCCCAGGAAATGAAGGCATGGGCCATGCAGATGTTCATTCTGCATGGCAAGACCGCACGTTGCCGCTGTTCCCAATTCCACCAAATCCTGCGCTTCCAGTAGGCGGGAGACTTGCAAGTTTTTGGCGGAATTGGGAGGCAATCCAGGCGGATTCGTGGGTGTTGAACACCCTACGTCATGGGTATCGGCTGGAGTTCGCCACAACTCCCCCGTTGACTTCATCACCCAAGTCGTCTCGAATTCCTGTGCGTCGGGAGCACCTGATGGAGATTCAGAGGTCCGTGGACAAGTTGGTAGAGAAGGGTGCTGCTATAGAGCTTCCGCCAACCGATATGTCCCCGGGCTTTTATTCTCCGGTGTTCCTGGTCCCCAAGAAGAACACCACCGAAATGCATATGGTCATAAACCTGCATCGGTTGAACAAGGACTTCTTGGCCGCGCCTCCTCATTTCCGGATGGAGTCGTTCCGATCGATTCGTTCGGCTCTGTTACAAGGGGACTGGATGACGTCTCTCGACCTCCAAGATGCATATCTGCATGTGCCGATCTACAGGGCTCATCACAAGTATCTGCGCTTCCTGGTTGGCAGCCGCAAGTTCCAGTTACTTGTGCTCCCTTTCGGACTATCCACGTCCCCCTGGATCTTCACCAGAGTTTTCAACCCGGTGGCGTCATTCCTGCACACCAGAGGTCTCAAGTATCACTTCTACCTCGACGATTCCCTACTACGGAATCAGTGCAGGGAAGAACTCCGCAAGGACACCAAATTCGTTTTGGAGATCCTTGTTGCTCTGGGCTATCTTCCTCACGAGGGCAAATCGGAGTTGACACCATCCCAGTCTCGAGTCTTTCTCGGAGTTTTCTACGACACCCTTTCAGCGTTAGCGAAACCTCCGGAAGACTGCTGGAAGAAAATTCTGACGTCGGTGCCGACATTCATGTCAGTCCGACTGTCCCTAAGACAGAGGATGTCAAACGTCTCCTGCGCTGGTGGCTGCAGCCAGAGAACTTGATGATAGGTGTCTCCTTCCTACCTTTTCAGCCGTCCCGTCAAATGACTGTCCCTGTGACAGAGGATGTCAAACGTCTCCTGCGCTGGTGGCTGCAGCCAGAGAGCGTGATGATAGGTGTCTCCTTCCTACCTTTTCAGCCGTCCCGTCAAATGTTTACGGACGCATCGATGGAAGGATGGGGAGCACATTTGGGTTTGAGGTCAATATCCGGCTTGTGGAACGACAGCCAGAGGAAGATGCATATCAATGTATTGGAATTCCAGGCCGTAACCCTGGCCATACAGAGATTCCTTCCAGACCGCACGAACCAACGCTTGTTAGTAGCAATGGACAACACGACAGTCCTCGCCTACATAAACAAGCAGGGGGGAACTCATTCCCCCCAACTGCTGGATCAGGCACAGAAATTTCTCAACCTCGGTTGGGACAACGAAATATCTGTGCGATCTCGCCACATTCCCGGTCATCTGAATGTACTGGCAGACACATTATCCAGACCGAATCAGATAATATCGACCGAGTGGCAGCTTCACGAAGACATCCTAGCTCAGATATCTCGGATATGGGAGACGCCGAATGTGGATCTGTTCGCCACCCGTTGGAACCATCTACTTCCGGCCTATGTGTCTCCCGTTCCGGATCCAGCAGCCCTGGCAGTCGACGCCCTGTCTTTGGACTGGTCCGGCATGATTGCGTACGCGTACCCGCCGCCAGCAATCTTGTCCCAAGTCCTCCGGAAGATCCAACCACAGCCGTGCGTGGTCTACCTTGTGGCTCCGTGGTGGCCCACTCGCCCATGGTTTGCAAACCTAATGGATCGTCTCATAGACGTGGCTCGTCGGCTGCCGCTTTGGTGGAACCTGCTTCGTCAGCCGAGATCCAGCCTGTACCACTCGAATCCCGGCCTATTTCAACTGCCTCTGTTAAGCAGGTAGCGGACTTCCTTTTGCATCTGTTTCATGACAGGCAACTTGTTCCGGCCACAGTCGACGGCTATCGGTCCGCTATTGCCAGGGTACTTCAGTTGACCACAGGTGTCAACCCATCACTCGACGTCAACCTTTCCGCCCTTCTTCGTTCCTTTCGGGTGGAGAGGCCTACTCCGACGCCGCAGCTTCCTAAATGGGATTTGGCACTGGTTCTTAGGCGCCTGTCCTTGCCGCCCTTTGAACCCATTGGCACCTGTGAGATGAAGTTTCTCTCCTACAAGACCGTCTTTCGGATCGCCTTTGCATTTGCCACCCGCGTATCAGAAATCCATGCCTTGGACTTCAGGTCTTCCGCGAGAGTTCGTCATCCCGGCTCTGTCCAACATCCTGTCCGCAGCTGTTGACGACGACAGAGTCATGTGCCCCGTCAGAGCTCTCTCCTGCTATCTCGCCCGTATGGAGCATATGAGAGCCGGGTGGGTGCATCTATTCATCCCGTTTGGGCCCTCTGCAAAGCAGGAGATATCTAAAAATAGTATATCTGCCTGGCTTTCCAAAACCATTCGTTTGGCGTATACGGACGTACCACTTGAGGTAACTACTTTATCCAAGGTCTCCGCCCATGAGGTCAGGGCCATGGCGGCATCCTGGCCCCTATGGACCAATAGATCCGTGTCAGACATCATGAGGGC
Organism: Hanleya hanleyi; assembly: GCA_036873755.1. Taxonomy (NCBI): domain Eukaryota; kingdom Metazoa; phylum Mollusca; class Polyplacophora; order Lepidopleurida; family Hanleyidae; genus Hanleya; species Hanleya hanleyi. Next base: position 61,814 of record JAVTVY010017936.1, read on the forward strand.
CTGCTACTGGAGGAGTAACGTAACCTTTGTTTCTCACTACCTCCGGGATTTGACGCTTCAACGACGGGACATCTACTCGCTGGGATCCCTGGTGGCTGCCCAGTCTGTTGCGGACCCGTCATCCTCGCACTAGACCTCCTAGTGGTTTTACCATTTTTTAAAAATCTGGTAAGTGGCTGCTCTCCCCAAATTTTCAAAAAAAGAGGGGGTGGGGGGAGGTTTCGGTCTAGTGCTTGTCAGCTATTCACTAGGCCCGCTTATTATTATATATATTTAGGGCTGGGTGATTATATCAATGGCCATACCGTCATGCTACATGTCTTTATGGCACTCGATTATCTCGCTGACTCCTGTTTTATCCTTCGCCTATGCTTGAGACCTTTTCTGTTTTGACCACTATTTCCCTCCTCCTGCTATGATATTCTAGCAATAAGGTATGTGAAGGTAAGTTTTACAGTGCAAGAAATATGAAAAATTTGAAAATCAATTTTCCTATTTCTAAGCTTAAACTTATCTTCACATACCGTGATGGCCCTCCCAGCCTCCCCCCTGATGGGTTATTCACACTGCGATTGAACAGGAAAGAAGGAAGTCACGTGGTCAGACAGAGGGGATTCTGGGTACTCGCGCATGGGCATTGGGCATTACAGGGACTATTTCTTTTGGTTCTGTGGTAAGGTTTTACAATAGAGCAATCGCGTAGGAACACGATAGCAATAAGGTATGTGAAGGTAAGTTTAAGCTTACAAATAGGAAAATTGATTTTCAAATTTTTCATTATATCTGACACAGTGTTTTTGGTGGATGTTTCGTGGTTAACAAGGCTAGGGTAATGGGACAAATTTATCAATTCTATTAACCCCCCAAAAAATACAGTGTTTCTTAATTTTTACATTTGCTATTTTAAGCGGATTTTATTTTCCGGAAGTAATTTGGCTCTGGATACGACACTGCTCGAAGTGCGTCCAGTTCCACTCTGGTTCAAGAAGAACTAAAGAAACACTTACAATCTTCAGCTCATTGCATCTTGGGAATAATCCTTTTCTTTGATTCTTGCCAGGTACGCGATCAAAGAAGAGAGGACTAGATGATACAGGAGCATGTGCAAACTATGTAGAAACAGAACAGGTATGTATTCAGTGTTGTGATCTTCCTTCCTCAACAATATGGTGATGGCACTGTCATGGTCGTCACCATGATTATTTCAAGGGGGTCATGTTTGCATGAATACAAAGTGATACATCTAAATGAGGAAGAGACTCAATAAGATGGCGATTTTCTCATTCTTGTTGATCATCTCCATATGTTTGTGGTTAGAGCAAAGTCGTTCACACGTAACAACCTCCTTTCTCTACCCACCTCCTAGTGACGTCTGATAGAATTTCCTGTGTTTGAGTTAGACGAATTAATTAGAAATTTCATTCTCCATGGCATGTAGTACGTATAGGGTTAAAGAGGTAAATGTACTGGTTGGAGGTGTGAAGGTGTTATTGGCGCATTTTGTTAATTCTCGTAGTACCCGGATTACTTGCAATCGGATAGTTGTTTTATTTGAGTAGGTAGTGCTCATGGAATGTTAGAGAACTTTTGTAACATACCTTGTGTTATTAGTCCTGATACATTCAAACATTTCTATTTCATCACATGCGTGTCATGTGTCTCTGGTTCTGTAATACTTCCTTATCCTTACAATGAAGTAAGGACAATTTTTTTCCAATTGCTATTTACATTTTGTTTTGGATCTGTCTGTTCTCTGTCATAGAGTCTGTATATTCTATTGTATTTTGGAAAACTGTAATTTGATGTAATAAAAAGTTAGTAAATGTTTTATTTTGTGCCTGATCCCATACCAGTCAAGCACTTCATATACCTAATACATCTGAAAAAGACCATCTCACTGTATTATATTGGTTAGACCACTCTGTGTATCTTGCTGGAGCCTGTATTCCTGTCTTTCTGTCAACTACCCTTCCTGTGCTTCAGACTGTAACCTGTATAACAATTCTCCCTCCAGACTTTATTAGTTTCATCCCACGCTCGCTGGACAGGTTCCTGTTCTGGGTTTAGAGACCCCAGTTTCTAACACTAAAAAATCATGTCCTTTCACTTCGAAATCAGCATTCGTTACTACTTTTATGTACTCGCGTACTGCATGGACTATATTTTCAGAGCAGTTATGTCTCAAAAGTAGTCTTCACATTTGTGTCGTCTTTTGAACCCAATAAGCCCACGAGAACCAGTCCAGCATACAATGTATTATGGGTAAATGCCCCTTCTTTCTGAATACAGTCAGCAATCATCATAATTACAGCCATTATCATAACTTTTTCTTTGCTGTCAGAGTGTGTTACACCAACCCTTTAGATGCTTACAAATTCTTACAATGAGAGAATTATGCATCTGGTAATTGACTGAAAACCTTTCCAATTTGACTGAACTTGACCCATTTTATCAAAGCCAAATGCTAGTAATTGCAGTATCTTGATCGTGGCTAGGCCCTCGAAATTCACACTACAATACATTTGCAACTGGTGTTTATATGGAAGCTTATTCAAGTTAGCTGACCTTGACCTATTGTTTCAAGGTGAAATTCTTGACCAATTTTATCAAGATCAAATTCCGGGTAATGAAATATGTTTTGAATGGTTATAGCTAGGCTTTCCAAATCCATGCTACACATGTACATATGTCACTGGTGTTGGGCTAGAACGATTGCACAAGTTAACCGACTGTGATCTTTTTTATCAAGGTCAAATTCTAGTTAATGCTATATTTTGTAAGATTATAGCTAGACTTTTCTGATTCATACTACTGGTGATGGGTTAGGCCATAAAAAGTTAATTAATTGTTTCTCAAGTGGCGCCGCATCCTCGATTTCTCTCCCGCTGGGCACTTTTTTTTCACTTTTTGAAAAAAAAAAAATCCGCCGCATCCCTCCCATTCTTTTTATTGCATGTGTAAATGTGCTTGTAAACTGTGTTTATTCATTGTAATGTCTATTCGTTTCCCAAAAATGGTGTTTTACTATGTTTGTGAAAAAGAAAAATGCTTTAATACGTACAGAGATGTCATCGCCATGATCGTATCGATCACAAAATAGTTTACAACCGGCAGTTGCACGAACTCGTTCCAGTTTCAAACCAAACTGCGCATATACAAAAATCAGACCTGAATATAAGCGGAAGCGGATTGCCGTATGTTTTTATTATGTAAATTTCGCTTCTCCGTTATCGTAATTTTATAAATAGCGAATAGTATATTTATCATAACATTATTTATTAAAATCTTCGTCATAAATTGTGCACATTTCAACACGAAAGGCTGTAAATTAAAGAAATATTTTCATCCTAGTCTCCGGTTCCAGCGTCGGTTATGCTTTTCATTATGCTCTTTGCCTAGTTTAAACAATTCATCGGAAATGGGTCCAATGAAATGAAATTTGTGATTGTATTTTTACCGCATTTTTTATCCGTTTTCACAATGCTGGTTTCAGCATACATTGCTGAATGTCGAGAACGTGGGGCGGTTAACATGCTGAAGGACTGGACAATTATACAGGTTAGCCCAAGTGCCACCGTGATCGAGGTCCTGAACGAGGTGACCGGTATCACCCGATGCCCAGATTTCGACGACGCGATATCGTGTACAATTGGAAAATCTAAGCAGGACGGAGATTCCATCCCACTTCAGGCCACAATCGGAGAAGCAGTTGATGTGTTTAAACATATATGGTCTTCCCGGCTTGTAAAAAAAAAAAAAAGATAAAAAACCGCCCGCATCCTACCTTGAAAAAAATAAAAAAAAAAAACGCCCGCCCGCTCCTGAAAAAACCCCCCCACTTGAGAAACAATTAATTAACTTTTTATGGCCTTAGAAGCATATTCAACTTGACTGACCATGATGTTGATCTATTTTTTTCAGGGTCAAATTCTAGTTAATGCACTATGTTTTAAGAGTATAGCTAATCCTAATTCATACTATTGGTTATGAACTGGAAGTAATATACAAGTTGACCGACCCTGACCTGTTTATTCGAGGCCAAATTATAGTTACGTGAAGAGTTATCTTTTGTAAGATTATACATTCAGACCATATTTAACTGGTGATGGATCAGTTTATTGAAGATGACAGACTATGGCCTATTTTTTCTATATCAATCAGCTTTTACAATATTGTATGAAGGATCATAGCTAGACTCTGAAAATTTGGATATCTGAATTCAGTAAACATGGGAGCGGCCATCATGATATTGGACGAGTAACAGGTATTTTCTCGAGCCATACTTCACAGACGTGCCGTGGAGAGATCCAACTAGTTTCATATCGTAAAACGACAGGATTGTATCACCCGTTCGTGGTTAACACATTAATATTAATTCTGTTATAATGAATTCAGCGAATAAATGTCCTTTAGTACTATTTTGTTATTGCTGAGAGACCAAATCGATGACCATACATGATCAAGTTATTCACCTGTACGTCTGCAGCAAAAAGTTTGAGATTGAACTGCGAGTTACTAAAAACTCGAAACCGTAAAACACGCGGATAGGATTGATGTGTAGAGAAAGTCGATCTGGGCTTAATTTACAATGACACAGATCAATAAAGAAATAGTGGCTTGATGATGGGTCCCATATAATGCCACAGCCCGAACTCTTACATCAGGCTATATGAAGTGACTTAATACGTCAACCAGAGAACATTACTTTCAAAGTCCTAGTTGGACATGCGGTTCATGTGCACATTTTGCCAGCAAGTACTTAACTTCCGGCTAACCCCACACTTTCCAGATGGGTCCTTGCGCGAACTACATTAGTCAAACCTTCAATGAAAACAAACAAATCGACGTTTTTTTTAACCAAATTGGTGCATCGCACCAGTTGCACACGTAATCGTCTTGTAATACACAGATTATAAGCTACAAACGTTTCGGCCGGCATTGATGCATCTACATAAATAGGTTTTCTTGTGTCCCTTAAGTTGTGCTTTCAGCAGTCAAAGGTGTGCCTGAGCATATGTTATGGCCCATAAGTCTCTTGTTCACATTGTTCAGCAGTAAATCCAGCATTGTTTTACTGCTTATAGGGCTGTTTTCAATACAGCAGATTATTTGCTTATGGCTGTCAGGTGACATCATCGGTAATTTTGGGCAAACTACATGTATGCTGATAAACATATCAAAATGCAGAATGTCATGATTTGACAAATGTGGCATCTCAGTGTAGTATAAGGCTCAGTGCAATTGTAGTAACAACTTGTAGCATACAACTCAGTTGCATCGTGAAAACACGCTTACGATTTTAGTCACGTGCGGCAAGTTGTATGAAATGGAACAGGCCCTATTTCATGCGATTCGTTGCATTCTACAAATTGGGGGATTCCTCTGCCGATTTGCTATTGCAAATCACATCATGTGAATGGGTCTTTACAATGCTAGGATTTTGCAGCAGTATTATCAGTGTCTGTATGCCTAACATTGCTTTTCCTAATTTTTATAAACGACCTCCCTCTTCATGTTAAAAAATGTATCATAGATTTGTTTGCAGATGATACAACTGTGTCCACATCTGCTAAAAACTTAGACATTGTTGAAAATGTGTTAAATGAAGAGAGTGATGTTATCCACCAGTGGTGCGAAGATAATGAAATGGCCATTAACCTTGTTAAAACAAAGTGTATGAAGGTAGGGTCTTGTCAAAATTTAGCTAAACGTGGTAGGCCATTAAATGTAGATATAAATGGAACATCTATTGAAAATGTATCTGAGGCTAAGTTACTGGGAGTTATTATAGACGAAAAGCTCTCCTGGCATTCACACATCCGAAGTCAATGCAAAAAAATATCATCCAAGCTTGCTCTGTTAAAAAGAATTAAGAAGTATTTGCCATTGGCTGCACGAGTTCTGTATTATAATGCTTATGTTTTACCACTAATTGATTATTGTTGTTCCATATGAGGCTCTGCTTCCAGAGAGTCACTCGACTGTATCCTACGTCTCCAGAAATATGCAGCAAGAATAATACTAGATGCAAACTATAGTACCCCAAGCCATGAACTTTTCAGGTCATTAAAATGGATGACCATTTATGAAAGGATAAAGTTCCATAAATCAATCTTGATGTTTAAATGTTTGAATGACTTAGCACCTGAATATTTGTCTCAAAATTTCATTTCAACTGCCTCTGTACTTCAAAAACAATTACGTTCTACATCATCAAAAAATCTGATTATACCCAAACCCAGGACCGAATCTTTCAAGCGCTCACTTCAATATTCTGGCGTGATTCTCTGGAACCAGTTGCCCCTAAATATTAAACTGTCAAAAAATTTAAATATTTTCAAGAGACGAATGGAAACTTGGATTTTTTCCAATGTATGATTCCGGCATTGCTCATAGAGTGTGTCTCTAATAGTTGTTCACATGACAGAACTGTTCGATCTTATTATTTTGTTTATATTGTAAGTCTGTGTGCATGTTGTGTGTGAGTGTGGACTTCGTCGAGGGTTTCAAGGAAGATTGGTACTTGTACCAAATGATTTCACCTCGTTAAATAAAGTATTATTATTATTATTATTATTATTATTGAAATTTGTGTTATCTTGTGAGCATGGGCGAAAACTTTAACTATAACCCATTGGAAATTCATCTATTCCATACACAGTATAGCATTAGTTTTAAATGTATTGTTGCAGTTCACTCAGACAAGCAATTTATTTATCCAGATTATAGAATACCAGCCTCATGTGGTGTCGTTTGTTCAAGTTCGAGGTTCCGCTCCGATGTATTGGAGTCAATCAGGATTCAAATACAGACCTCCTCCAGTACTGGATAAAGGTAAGTACTTGCTACGTTTTTATCTGCATTCTCTCAATTCAATTATCATTATGTTCATTTGATAAATACTCTAATAATTCAATCACAGTGAGCACAATATCCAATCTTTCCTGGGCCTGCAAGAGAGAAAATACCGTAAAGAGGTTGATTTTATTCGATCAGAAAACATCAAATCTTAACCTATTTTCTATGGTATCTCATATCTTAGTATAGTATAATCCATGTTTTCTTCTGAATTTAGTGAAAAAAATAATAACCTGAATTGCTTCCGGTCTAATATATCTTCTCACTCATGGAATCAGACTTGGTTTCAGTTTCCTGCTGAAAAGAAAAGTTCTAAACTTCTGGGAGAAAATCTCCCATGAATCAAGGTTGACTCTTTCAACGTGCAATTAAAGTTCTCTTTATATGAGCCTGTATAAAAATTACTCTACTCTATTTTATGAGTACTGTAGAAGAGTCTATCTCTTACTCTGGAGCCTCCCTGCCCAAAGTGTATCATTTTTGTTGCTGTTCACTAACTTTAAAAGAAAGTATGAAATTAACTGAATAAAATAATAGTGAATGACATTTTCACAATTTTACTTTCAGTTTAGGGTTACGTTTTGCTATACCCTGGGTCAAAAGGGGGGAACTGTTGTAAATCTTGAAACCTCCTTCCAGGGAAAAATGAAGAAAAAAATAAAGAGGGAATGGGCCGATTTACCAATTCACTAAAACCTTCCCAACAGAACCTTGATAACAGGTCTTCCAGCTACAAGCCTTGCATTCTGAAAATAACACAAAGCCTGCTTAGCACAGATCACCGGACTGAATTCTTCCAAGCAGGACTGATTTCAATTTACAAGTATTTTCACATTAAAGTTTTACCAGGCTGATGAATAGGCACGTGAAAATACTGTCAGGGCCTTTTATCGGTCCTTGGCTGATCTTCCCTATCAAAATGCACCTCCTGAACAAAAATATAAAGCTCATCAAAATTCAATGAATAGGAAGGCTGCCCTGAGTTTGACCCCAAATTTGTGATTAAATTATTAGAATATTTACAGGATCAAACACAGATTTATAGATGTTATAGGAAGATCACCAACAACTTTATTTCAGGGACAAAGCTCAACTGTATACAGGTGAAGTGCAAATTGCAATAATTTCTGAAAGAGATCTATACATGTCTACTGGAGATGATCCCGTCTTTTTATTTCAGGAACAAGTTTTTGATGACTAGACTTATCTTTGTATGGTGGTTCATTTTGTATGTTATGTACATGCATTAATTTATCTGTGTTGTCCTTTTCCGCATATTGTACATCTTCACAAGTCCAGGTAAATCCCAAATCCTTGCAGAGGGTTTATCTGGACATTTTTGGTGATTCGAATGAGTTCATGAGTCAATGCCTTTATTAAACCATCTCCTACATTTCATCACCCATGCTTGTTTTAAATTAGCATGTCGGTATCACAAGCCTGCGGTTTTTGCTTTGACTTTGATGTCAATTCATCCCGACATCAAAGCACTTTGGCCCGTGATGAAATCCAAACCTGTCACATACCTTGCAGTGGATTGGCTTAATCAGCTAGCTTAGCACGTTCACTGATTGGTTTGATTTAGAGGAAACCCCTTGACCTATTTATATCCAGAACTAGTATGGGTAACTAACCAAGCTCGTGTATTGATCCTAACAGATTGATCAATACACTGACTCGCAAGGATGCATATTGTACAGGTACATGAAGATATTAAAAATACTTCCAATTCTTAACAAATATTCCATGGTGCTACAAATCTGGTTAAAAGTGTGACTTCATCCATTTTGGGTTATCAGTATAGTTTCATATGATCACTATGAGAGGCCTAAACGGAATAACCGTATTCCTTGATAACTGATCGACATAATCAAGTTGGAAGATTCAATTTTAAGCAAGGAATGTAGATGTATACTAATTCCAATCAGTGCATGTAGAAGGTTTGCTATTTCACATTTCAGGCAGTTTGTCTTGTATGGCAAAACAAGGGCAACAACTGTGTGTGCATCTGTGCTCTGAAATGAACAGCTATCACTCAGTGCTACAGGCATGTAGGCTGTTAATGGCCACTGTTGATATTGTTTTCCTTAAACTTTCAATTGATGTATTTATAGAAGATTTATAACAAATAGTGTAAAGACAGTCCATCAGACAGGGATTTGCCCTGTTTGATTCTCCTTCCCTCCCCTACCCTTTGAGATATGCCTCGGATATCATCCTCGACATCTTTCAATGATGACGCATAAACTTGCACATGTTACAGTGTGTAAATGTACATTTAATGTTTCCCAGGCCTAGTTAATTAATCTAATTTGGAATATTTATGTCATGTGGGATTGAATCATTTGACTGGGGGTTGAATCATGTGAGTGGGAACAGTCAAAAGTGATATGCATAATGACATCAACATTCAACCCATTTTGTAGATTGATGCCTGGAACTTGTAGTTTTTTCCTGTCTGAAAAATATTACATGTACTGTGTATTGATTGAATTTCAATCCAATCAAGTTTCTGTGTGCTACTTCCTGTTAGTCAATTCTGGGTCGGTTAACCAATCAACTGACATAACTAGCACTCCTGGTCAATATTCTTGTCCTATTGTTCAAGCCTAACATTGCTTCCTATTTCAATCATTGTTTTCTTGAACCAGAAAATTGTGAAAAGGTTTCAAATCAAGCACCTGCATCCAGAGTGTGCGGTTCACATGCCCTGTCAGTTGAACTTGTGCAAACCCAAGATACATGTAGTTTCCAGATTATTTGTGAAATAGGAGGGGATTATTGTTCTGTATATTATTGCGGGTGGTTGGATGGATTCAGGTTCCTGTTGCTTCAATGCATTTTGCTGAGAAGCAACAGGAACTTGATAATGTGATGTCTAGCACTGTAATATCACTTGTCTTTATTACATCATGTTAGCGTCCTGCCTGTGTCTTGTGCACTGTCTTCAGTGTTTTATAGGGTGGATGGAGGGTGTCTGGTTCGATGCTGCTTCAAAGAGTTCTTCTTTGAAGTAGCAGGAACACAACTGGGCTGGGTGGTGCTTATTTGATTCATTGCGACATAGATGAAATATTGTTGAAAGCGACGTTAAATTCTATTCACTCACTCACTCTTATTGCTTTGCTATAACACTTACAGTGAAATTAAGGTTGTGTTACATGAAATTTTACTTTCTCACTATAGCCAGCAACGAAAGACAATTGTTATCTTACTGGGGTCATACAAGAAGAAGTGTTTTCCTTTAAGTATTCAGACCGTTTTACCTCTTCTTGCTTGTTTCTTATTAATTTTTGATCACACAACCCTGATTGGAGTTAAAAAAAATTGTTTGTTGAATTTTAATCCTAAATAGTGAACTTGATGACTTGCTTGAAATTCAACCGTAAGCTGACTTCAAAATGTTTGATTTCACAAGTCCTAATAATACCCTAAAAGAAAGCCACAAGTATGTGATATGGCTCAACAGAGCTTGCATTGGTCTTAATCCTTTCACTGATTATTCCCGGTATACAGGGATAACGAGAGTACGTACCCACACGACCGTTTCTGGTTGACTGGGTTAGCTTTAAACCTGTTGGCCCTCACAATGGGTACAGCACTTTTATTTTTAAGGCTGCCGCGTAAGCGCGCAGCCTTATTGGATCAGCTTGGTCTCATGGGGGCCCAAATCGCTTTGTCCGCAAGATTGCGAAAAAACAAAGCAGAGTTGAGACTTACTGTCACAGGATCAAATGTGGAGAAGATATTGAACTAGAAATTCGTAACAATTTGGGCTGTCTCAGATAAACAGAAGTCTGTCTTTGAAGCCCAAATTGTTCGTCTAAAATTCTCAACCGGAAGTTCAAAATCCAAAATCCAAGAAGACAAACTGCGCGGAAATGTCTTTGCGCATACTGCAAAATGGGCTCTCGCGAGACTTTTACGAGAGCTGCTTTGAAGTGATCTCCCTTTATGTAATTCTCGTTGAGGGCGCTGTGGTTAGCGAAAGGCTCGAAAGGCAAAACTAATGGATAAATAAAAAGAACTGCACTAGATTGACTGGCACTGGCATTCAGCCTGTATTTCCATCGACTGTTCATGCCTGGCAACATCATTTTGATAACTCAACCAGAACAAGCGGAGTGATCGTTTTATTGCGGAGAATAAAAGCTGAATAAAATTTTGTCACTGAGTATTTTAATCGGAAGAAAATCGTGCTTGCCAACACGGGCAGCTAACACATGAACATGAACGTTGCGTTGCCCGTGCTGATTTTGACTTGCTCCAGACACGCAAACGTTGCACTCGCGAGTTGATCTAATACACGACTCCACGGTCCCGCGGCTGAGTGACCTACTTTCGAGTGGAACGTAAACGAAGCCACGTGGCGCGCTACAGCATTGCTGAGGTGGGAGAATCGAGGTATTTTAAATAGCTGTTGTGTGCAAGATTAAAAATCTCTTGGACTCGTACATGCGACGTTTTCTTCTTTGATGTTACCAGAAATAATCTGTTTGTCTAGAAATCATTACACTTAAAGCTACTTAGAGTGAAAATAAGATTTTTTCATCATGGTTTATCGTGGTGTTGTGGTTGTATATATATATGTATCTGATATAGTTCAAACCACAATGAACAATTGATACGACATTTACTCACCAGAATATATATATTTAAAATAAATATATGATTAGAGAGATGAGATATTTATACATTTTTTCACTCCATACACTCTAATATTAGTGAAACTGCCATGCCGACAACCGGGAAAGTCCATTTTCGCCCAAAGGAGCCGGAGAGTGGGGAGATAAATCTTTCTTCTGCTTTCACTGTAAATATGCGGGATGAGTTACTTCCCTTAGTGCAGTTCCTCTCCTGTGGGTAAAAATGGACTTGTCCGGTTGGTTTCACAGCAATGTTCGTCGGTTGCTCGGACGAGACAAGCTTTGAAGATTTTTTTTAACAATTTCTCCTGTCAGGGAAATATTTTTGATGACAAATAATTGCACAGATAGAGTTTGGAATATATGGCGAGTTTCGACAGCTAATGTGTTAGGCCTATATTAACTGATAAATCCACAAAAACCTTGCCGCAGCGTAATGTGAGACAGACAGTAATTTTTGAGTGCCAGCGGCGACCATAAAGTAAATTTTTTCAAGGGACATGTCATCCAGGTTATGACCGTCCTCGGGGTCCTCGAGAAGTTTGCGTTTACCCTTGCTATTTGATTCCCAAATCGTAAACCTGCTTCAATTCATGCCAATTAATCTCCGTCAGGAAGATGATACAACGTAGAAAACGGAAGTTAAAACTAAAAGTTAGCTCCCCTAGCGGAGAGTTGTCCGCCCCTAGGAGAGCTCTCCCATCTATCCCAGCGGCATTACTATAAAGGCTCTGCTCAAATCATTCTAGTCCTCTTTTCTCTGTTGTACCTCGACCAGTGCACATCAAGGAAGTGTTTATACAACCTGGGTTGTTGTTGTTTGTAACGACCCGCAGTATCCTTATCAGTTTTTGACTTGTGTTTCTTTCTTGTCGGAAATTCTTTCATTATTGTCGGAAATTCTTTCATTAGCTATGTCTGAGATTCCGATTTCTAATGCATGTAGTTCGTGTGGGCAATTTTGGTCCAGTTTGGACGCCCACACGGTTTGTTTTACTTGTAAAGAGTTGTGTTATCGGCGAAGTACTTGCGCCGAGTGTGTATTATGGGACCCGTTAGCTTGGAAAAATTATGCCCAAGCTAGACGGGCTTACCTTTGGCAGGCATCTGACGACCCGTCTCTTTTGGAAGTCGACAGACGCCTGTTGGAAATTGCTCTTGTAAATGACATGAAAACTAACGAAGATATCGTTGGAATTGGATTAAATGTTTCCCATGGTCTTAGTAATCAGACCTCGCCCGCTTCTGTAAATATACCACCAAGCGGGACAGTTCTACGTCTAGATAAATCACAAATTTTAGACAGCTTAGCGTGTACAGGTATGGCAATGTCTGGAGTTGCAGCCAAACCGGTTCCTTTGTCTAGTTCAACAAAGACTTCTCGCCCCAAACCTACCGTGCCTGAGCCGTCCATTGTTCTCGTCGGACAAAAGAATGCAGTGGGGTCGCATATTATCTCGACCTCTCCATTGTCTATTGGTTTATCACACTTCGTTACCTCTAAACGAAATAAACGTCGTCGTGTGTCGGTTTCTCCTTTGCGGGTTAAATCAAAACGCAGTTCTAAATCCGTTTCTCGTTCTATGGTGGGTCGTTCGGTCCTACCTTTGAGTGTTCAAATTGCTGACTTGGGGTCTCCGACTATTGCGTATGCTGATTCACATCGTCGGTACCATGCTTCTACTCGACGCTCACGTACACCGCAAAGCCGTTCACGTTCTCGTTCTCCGGTTCGGTTTGTTGTTTCACCGCGACGTTCTATTACACCACATCGCTTGTATTCACATGTGCGTCGTTCTCATTCGCCTGTACGACGATCTCGTTCTCCGGTTCGTAGTTCTCGTCCACCGGGTGATTCTAGTACTACATTTCGGCTTCCCCGTTCTTCGGCTCGCCGTTCTCGTACTTCAATTCTACATTCTCCTGCGTCTCCACGCCGTTTGCCACGGCTTTCGGTATCGCCTTCTGATCTAGATCGCCACGTTCATCTATCGCAGACTCCGTTTCTTGATCATGCGGTCGTCCACGATTTGCCTACTTCTCGCCGAAGTCATATCACTCGTCCGCCTATGCCGGTTTCGTCGAGTTCAGATGATGATTCTGATGATTCCGCCTCTTCAAAAGAAAAGCCGGAATTTGCGCCAAAGATGGATTTTTCAGATAAAATGGATGCGCTTTTATCGTTGTTACCGGATATGCCGCGTGCTTCGATTGTTCCGCCGTCACGTATGGAAGGTCGGACGGCGGCTTCATCGGCCTTTACGCCTTCGGCGTCTGCATCTCGTCCTTCGTGTGCGCCGTCACCAGCCTGGAAGGATAATTTAGTGAAGTTTGATCGACAACTAGAGGACGACAACAAGTTGCGCAAACCTCGTTTTCGATTTCATTTTGACATTCATGATAACGTGTTGCCCGACAAACCACCCAAACGAGATCGGGATTTGAGTCACATTTCTAAGGTGACTAAGTTGGCTCCTTTATCGGTCGCTTCCAAAGTTATGGAGAATAATTTGGAAATGTTGCAAGAAATACAACGTGCTTCATCTACCGCAGATTGGTTTCTGTTAGCGGCTTCTCGAATTGCCTTAGATCCTACATCACTTCGAGACGATGGGTCGGCTTATTTATCTCCGGGTCGCGTGGCTTATTTGCGTGGTTTTATGGACACGCTTGTTCACGCTAACCGTCGAGTCATCGAAGCTGGTTCGTATTCTTATGTTTCACTTGTTCAAGCGCAACGGGATTCCTTACTTAAGGTGGTCAAACCTGATGTTCCATATTTGGTTAGAGATCAATTGCTTCATCAACCATTGGCAACCAAGTTCATCTTCAACAATGCTATTGAGTCTATTATGCCCTCGGTTCGTGAAGAACGGACATCTCGCTTGATTGCTTCTTTAGCTCGTCGTCCGGGCGTCGCCGCGGATCGTAAACCGAGACGAGGTCGTACTTTCACTACCACTACCACCCAACAGGATGGGGCCCCTCGGACTAATTTTCGTGGCATCGACAAACCTCCACGAGGCCGTGGTCGCCGTTCATTTCGTGGAAAATCTTCCAAACGAAGTGGACATTCCAACAAATGACTATTCCATTCCCGTTCCTGTTCAAGCCGAAGATTTTCAACTTCCCGCCTTCCGCTCATTTACTCATCAGGTCGTGGGCGGGCATCTACAGGTCTTCTACGAGAATTGGCGGCTCATCACGGACGACGCCTGGATTATAAGAGTTTTAAAGGAGGGCTTCCTATTCAATTTTCAGTCACTGCCCAAACTCATCGCTTGGCCTCGTTCCTCTTGCCTGCCAGTTCCCGCAGGTCACTTACAGACGCTGCTATCTTCGGTCACCACGCTCATCGACAAGGGAGCAGTAAGGGAATTACCACGGACCGAAGACAGTGTAGGTTTTTACAGCCACGTGTTTCTGGTACCAAAGAAGGACTCAGACCAGATGCGAATGGTGATCGACCTAAAGGTTTTGAACAAGCTTCATCTCATCACTCCACCTCATTTCAAGATGCCTTCTGTGACATCGATTCGGGCCCGCGTACATCTCCGGGATTGGTTGGCCTCAGTCGATCTCCAGGACGCGTATCTTCATATACCAATTCATCCACGTCATCGCCGTTACCTACGCTTCGTGATCAACGATCGCCGCTTCGAATGGCAGGTTCTTCCTTTCGGTGTCAACATCGCCCCTTGGTTGTTTACCCGGATCACTACACCGGTTATGGCCTTTCTTCACTTACGAGGGATTCAAATCGAGGTCTATATCGACGACATACTCCTGTGGGCGGCGGACGAGTCTCTCCTCAGCGCCCAGGTCCGGTTCACGCTACTGGTGTTACGGCACCTAGGTTTCATCCCTCATCCTCTCAAGTCAGAGTTAGTCCCGGCGCAGGTGCGCCGATACATTGGAGCGATATTCGATACTCGGTTACAACTGGTGTACCCTCCGGAGGATCGTTGGGACAAAATTCAACTGCT